>JAYMFT010096289.1:0-13888 GCA_038088735.1 Panulirus argus | reverse complement strand
AGGAGACGTGGGAGACCAAATTGGAGGTGGAAGGATGGAGTGAAAGGGATTTTGAGTGATCGGGGCCTGAACATGCAAGAGGGTGAAAGGCGTGCACGGGATATTGTGAATTGGAACGATGTGGTATACCGGGGTCGACGTGCTGTCAATGGACTGAACCAGGGCATATGAAACGTCAGGGGTAAACCGCGGAAAGGTCTGTGGGGCCTGGATGTGGAAAGGGAGCTGTGGTTTCAGTGCATTACACGTGACATCTAGAGATTGAGAGTGAGCGAATGCGGCCTAATTTTTAGTCTGTTTCCTGGCGCTGCCTCGCTAACACGAGAACCTACGACTGAGTATAAAAAAAAACAATGTGTATATAAATCCATGAGAGTAGCACAGAATGCGACAGATATAGTAGACTCGTCACCATGATTCGAAAGTTTTTAATGTTTGTGGTAATGGATGTTAAATCTCGTGCTTATGCTAATATAAGCCACTTGTCAGGTGCAGTAGGTCTCGTTAAAGTCATGATAACGAGAATCATCCAATATGAAGGAAGATGCGTACCCTCGCTTCCCGTGCCCGAGAGAAGTTCGACAGTCCAAATCCGGAGACAGAAGTGTGCAGGTGAAATGTTGGTGGAAGAAGTTGAAGTTATAAGTCCGTGTACCTCATGAGACCCGTAACTGTTTGTACTGAGTGCAGGTGGGGAGTGAAAACTGACGAAGACGGTTGGTTAGAGTCGTGATTCCCTCCACTTTTTCAAACCCACTACCGTCGTGGGTCTAGAGGACAACACTGCAACACGATGTCATCATCTTCAAAGTGAGGAACAGTCTCAGTACGTTCGCTCTCATAGCTTGGTACGAGCGAGGCAGTCGAGCCAAGAGTACCTCTACCATGGTATTGTACCTCACAACCGTGTCAGCGCCTTTCTGAGGTACCCCTCGACCTTGGGCATCACCATCTTCAAGAGGTGAATCAGTCGGATTTATACGGAGGGTTTGAAAAGGTCAGGTACGAGGTTTAAGGTTCACTTCCAGTGTATCATAATTCGTGCCAAATTTGCAAGTGTAGTCGCATTCCCTGAGGGTATAAACAGCAGACAGAAGCATGCAGGCCCCTCTGCCAAGTCTGGCCGCCAGGGAGCGCGTACCACGGTGTTGCTACACGTTTAGTGTTACCAACACCTGGCTCTACCCATACCTTCCTGCGGGACACAGTTTCTGCCGGGGGCGACATTAGAGATTCACTACATCCTTGTCTGGCTACAGCGCTGGATTTCTTTCCCCGTGTGTGTGTGTGTGTGTGTGTGTGTGTCTGTCTGTCTGTCTGTCTGTCTGTCCATTTTTAGACGTGTGCTTAGAGAGTCAAAGCAAAAGGGGGGTCGTCTGCTTCCTCTAAATTCGTCGAAGTTCCTAAGCCTGAGTCACCCGCGTTCAGGGAAGACAGACGCACAGCGGCACCTGATGCCCACACATGTGACTGTTTCCCATCGACACATTTAGACTCTCACGTCCCATTATATTCAGGATCCATTCATGACACCCTTTGCGTAACTCGCACCAGCCTTGAAGGAGCGAGTCTTCCGCTTACGAATAAAACGACAGACCAGTCTCTCTCTCTTGGGAACCGTGTTGCGTTCGTGACCGAGACCATTCAGTTCGTCACGTAGCTTCGTACCAGTCGTCGCCTTAACATTCGTCCTCAGTTCCCGGATGGACGACGGAGAGAGAGAGAGAGAGAGAGAGAGAGAGAGGCAGCAGTACTGCTGTGCCGTCAGGGGGCCTCCACCAGCAGCAGCAACGTGGATTGGAAGATGCTCCAGATTCCCGCGCCAGGGTCCTCCTTATGCTGACCTAGTTCTTGGTGTTTCATCTTGGAATGAGTCTGTTGTTGGCCCACTGTTGCTGCTGCAGTCCTTTCCCAGCGTGCCTTGGCTTGCCCAGCGCCCGTGGGGACACACACACACACACACACAGTACCTTAGGAATGAGACAACAGCGGTTCGAACAACATGTATAAATAAAGGCCTTCGCCAAGGCCATATACTATACTCTCATAAGAGACAAGAAAAGTAAAAAAGAATATTATATGATTTTGCCTGATATGTTCATTTACTTATCAAGTATCTAATTTGTCCGTCAAATTATCTATAATTATTATTATATTATCAATATTATCATTAATATTAGTATTATTATTACTATTATTATTATCATTATTATTATCATCATTATTATAATTTTATTATTATTATTATCATTATTATTATCATCATCATTATTATTATTATTATTATTATTATTATTATTATTATTATTATTATTATTTTATTATTATCATTATTATTACCAGTATTATTATCATTATTATTATTATCATTATTATCATTATCATTATTATTATCATTATTATTATTATTATTATTATTATTATTATTTTGGTCATGTCAGGAGTAATTGTAAACATCATCACAGACAGAGAGGAACAGGTTCAGGAGTTGGTGCTGCTGTGTAACTCAGGTCCCATCCACTTTTCTGACAAATTCATCTATGCTGATTCGTCAATGTCCATGTTTCTGGTATCGTCTAAAATATCTTTTTTTTCTTTTGCCAACGAGCAATGATCCTGTACGCTCTGTAGCTATATAAACCTTTCATCTGTCGGACCATAAATTTCACCGAGTGCTCCATTTCTAACAGTGCATATTATTCTCTCTACATCTTCACTCCTCGGTTCCCCATGTACGTCTCTCTCACTGTCTCTAGTTATATACTCCACTGCGTCAGTCTTCCTGCTCTGAGTCTGTTAATCTGCCCCAGAAATTGTTCCTGCTCCCTTACTCTCACTTACTGTTTTAATCTGCTCTGTATTGTGAGCATTCTTTCTAGTTGAAAGGCCTCTAGAATAACCTCTAGGACATCTTGAAAATACTTTTCTGAACTTTTTCCTCTTTACAATCACTTCAGTGTGTGTGTGTGCGCGCGCGAAATCACAAAACAAATAGTAGTTACACACACACACACACACACGAGAGCATGAGGACTAACTCGACCACAGTAGAGGGCTTTGAACCTCACCCTCCCCTACCACACACTCCTCACACGCCTCATGCCTCCTACTACCTTCATCTCCTCCTAACCCGTTCCACTTCCCTCCTCTAATCCCATAAATCCTCCACTGTTCGCTCATTTCCTTTATTCTTATTCAGTTTCATCTTATCTTCTTAAACGTCCTTTTGTGAATATTCTATTCTCTTTCTTGTCCTATGCCTTTAGCCCCTATCCTTTACCTCCTTTTCCTTCTCTCACTCCTCTTCCTCATCCTTCCTTTTCCTCCTCCTTTCCCTCTTCCTCCTCCTCTCCCTCTTCCTCCTCCTTTTCCGCTTGTTCCTCCTGCCTCCCTGGCCCCGACATCTGGTACCCATCGATTGCCGCCCAGCGAGGCGGGTCTGCTGGAGACGGCAGGGGCTGAGGTGAGGTGGATCTCCTTCCCACCTGGTCCTCACAGTGCAGTAGAGACCCTCGATGTCATTGTCTTCAAGTTGCACCTCGACGCACGGTCTCTAATGTTATCCCTCGATGAAGTGTCACTCGACAGACAAGCACTTGTTATCTACGTGGTTTTGCCTGCATTATATATATATATATATATATGATTTGACTATGTATTGAACTTGTTACCTTATGCAATACAACAAAAGAAGACGATTTAGAATCCCCTTTGTCACTTACCAGTCTCGAGAACTGACTGATCCTTCAGTTCTCCTCTATGTAGAACAAATCCGCAGAACAATCGGTTTTCTCAGTCACAGGAGAACATATACTCAGCAGCGTCAATTCGTCCAGACATAGAGAGCGAAAGCAACGGTCTGACGTGCTGGAGAGTAGCGTAACCCGTCCCTGTCTCTTGAGCTCCTCCCGTCTTTACATAAAGATAAAGAAAATAAAAAAAGACAGTCGAATTTACCATGATAGAGTATGATGAATTATGATCTAACATGATTGATATTTGGCATCAGGCTTTGTAGACGAGGTGTTGGGTTGTGGGAAACAGCCAGGCGAGGCGGGACAGGCCTCGCCACGGAGTCGCTAATCAGTCACCCTCGCCATTGGCCAACGTCCGGCCGGCGACCGTCTTTTGTTTCTTTGCGATCACACCTCAAAGAGCCCGAGTTAAAAACATTTTTCACGCTTTAGAGAAAGAAGAAACAGCTTGTGATAGCTATAACATATCTGATGTTTGAAATGAGTGAGAGATAAAGTCATGTATACCGTATATTGTCGACCCTGTCTGATGGAAATGAAAAGACACGGGACAATATGTTTGAATTTCGAATTCTTGGTGTATCGAACTCATCAGTGAACGAGACCTGACGAATTTTCCACGCAAAATGGACAGTTATGGGTGATGTGAAGGACAGCTCTGCACTCAAGACTGTCTTGCCGACGTCGAAGCTTGCTTTGCAGCAGCAGTGATGTGAGACATCTTGTATGTGATAACATCGCTGAAAATCTATGTTCCATATCAATCTGGTCGACAGATTTCTGGTAGGGTAATGAATTGGCAAGCTGGCCTTGTAGACCAGAGCCGGACTTTGCCCTCCTCCCCTCCCCTCATAAGCGCGTTAACACCACGCAATTATGACAATTATGCTAATTACATGCAAATATTCCAGCAACCCGATATTTGACTGTCAGAGAAGTATACATTTAGGGTTTGAGGTATGTATGTGTTTATATGTGTGTGTACGTGTGTGTGTGTGTGTGTGTGTGACTAGCTAGCAGAATACGAGGAAAGGGTTGCACACTTGTGTTACCCATCCGCTAAATCCTCTTCAATCATACATTCATCATTTTACTCATACATTTATCACTCTTTCTGTCTACTGCTTCTTCACATGGTTGGTTCAGTTCATTTACAAGTTTTTTACTGCAGGAAAATCTCGTCAAATCTTTTCTGAATTCCATATTGCTTAGTGTATTGCCGGGGTGTTCACATTTATTCTTCCAGTAAGAAGATGATTAACATCCATGAATGGATTGACGATTGGGGTCACCTTCGTTCTTCAGATGGACTGAGAGTGGCGCTCCTTCCAGACCTTCTGGATGGGGTCCAAGGGATGGCTGGACTGAGTTGAGGATACCAGTATGTCTTACGCCTGTTAACAGGTGGTGTTAAGAGGACCTGTGATTACTCATGAGAAATCCAGAGAGTAGGTGACCTGATGGCCTACCATGAGGATATCTGCTAGAGGACGTTAGCAATATCCTAAAGTCCTAATCAGTATAGATGGGAACGGAATAGTTTAGCAGAAGGCTCCTCCAATCACCAATCTCTCCGACACATCAGCAGACAGGAGAATAGCTCTGGTGGAACACCACTAACCAGCATGCTCATAGAGTGCTCTAGCATTTGAGTTCTGTAGGGAAGGAAGAGTGGAGAACACTTGCCCATCTAGCTAGGCTCAGTCACAGGATACTCTGGCAAGGACATGTTTTAGCCCTCAACTGTGTAGAGGATAAAAGACATTGAAAGGATACATGCATATTACACTATCACTCTTTATAAGACTTTTCCAAAAGGAATTGATATGGTTTAAGTGTCTGTCGAGTTGTGATTTAAATATATCAAGTCGTCTCTTCGACAATATTTAGTGGCAGATGATTCCAATGTTCCGTTACTCTTCAGCTGAAAAAAGAAACTTTTGCCCACGTTTGTGTAACATCTTCCTTCAGTTTTAACTCCGTACTGTTATTCCTGGTCACTACATCTTTCGGAAAGTCATGTGCATATTTCCTTTTTTTCTCCAATTTCATTCTGATACTTTCATTACGTTACATATATATTTGAAGAGTTCTTTAGAATTCTTCTCCATCCTCTTCCTACAATCGCTTTGTAATCTGATCATATCCCATGATCCTGTGTGGCTGTCACTTAATCTTCTGTACGCATTTGATTTTACTTCTAATTAAACCTTTTCATTCTTAAGTCATCAAGCCAGGTACTTTTTCTCAAATTACGTCTCTTCATCTTTTTGCGAATATTATCTCTCTTTCAAGAGAAGGAAATCTAATTTGAAAGATACACTACATCATTTCAATTTTATCTCCAAGTAAAAGTTTGATTCATTTTACATTGCTAATATCCGGACGCATTTCTGTCAAAGACTGCTAATCCAAACCTGTGTTTACCATCGTAATACCACTAATGCCATCAAAGCTTCTCTAATAACAGGGGAGCCTAAGTGAAGGCAGCGAGCCGTGAGTGATTCTGGGGAGGGGAAAGGGCGTGGGGAGATGGAAGGAGGTGGGGAGATGGGGTTAGGGAGGGTATAGGGGAGAAGGCAGGTGATGGCAGAGAGAGAGAGAGAGAGAGAGAGAGAAGGAGGGGGCCAATATTAATTAAACATCATCACCTGCTCGAGTATTGTTATTATTCTAAGCCTCGCCAATAATGCCTCATAGGATATGCCCTTGTCACTGTGCTATCCTCCCCTTCCTGCCTTCCACGTATCACCCGCTGTGTCGCATTCCGTGTGTCGACCTTTTCTGTTTCCCCTCTCACGCGTCATCTCTCTGTGCCCCCCCAATGCACCATTCCTGTGTCCTCTTTTCTGTTCCTCTGCATGAATCACTTCCTTGAATCCTAACCAATGTCTCCTCCCTGTATCTTTATCTCCTTCCTGTATCCTTATCTTTGTCTCCTCCCTGCGTCTTTACACGTGTTCCTACTTTGTCTCCTACCTGAATCCTTACCTGTATCTCCCTACGTTCTACTCACCCTGTAATGCTTCCTGCTTCCTTTCTGTTACCTGGTTGAACACACTGATCTCTCCCTTCCACTCCGTCATCGGGTCAGACACTCTCCTCTCCCTTCCTTCATAAATCATGCTGGATGAAATTTAGGCTGTTCCAAAGGGCGCCCCCCTACGGAGGCCACGGAAGGGTGGGTACTTCAGAGGGAGGCCTGTGGAAGAAAGACAGGAGTGATGAATCTCATGTTGATGAGTAATGATGAGGCTGGAAATGAGTACCTTAGAGTCAAAGCCAGAATGGATCTTTAAGGTGGATGGTGGCACTGTTGTCGGTGGAGTGTGCCAACGCGACTGAACAATCCATTGGTTCACTGAACTCCCTTCATAACCCAATCAGACTCCAGCGACCGAGGCTTTAAGCCTTCCCACTCATCCATCTCCCCTCGACCAAAGGGGACGATCCCGCCGCCTTGCTTCCGAACTTCAAGACCAGCCTTTTTCAGGTTCATTTAGAGGGTCGTCGTGGGTAGCGTGGAGGCTCTCCCGGTGTGCAGGTAATTAGAAGGACCCCAAGATGGCAGCCACTTTTATAACGTGAGTAAATGATCCTCCCTTCCAGAATCTGCCACAGGAAATTGGCTACAGATATAAAAAGAGTCCAAAGTCATACGACCCAGTAGGAGGCTTCTGGGGGAGAGGGACTTCCAGTCTCCTCCTCCTCCTCCTCCTACTTCTGGTCCAGGAGGAACTTCCCTCCTGCAGAAATTTAAGGCAAGAGTATCTGAAGGGAACTATCGGGTGAGGGGGACATGGGGCTGTATCTTTTATCCCAGGGAGTTTGTAACTTGTTTGTTCCATCCGTCCTGCTTATGAATCGGTTTGTGATGATGAGAGAGGAGCGTCTCACGAAACACACGAGTGAGGTCTTTCAAATCTACTTTGAAATCGGCGTATTACAATACATTTCAAAACGCTTAGGTTCATTACAGTGCATTATATTCCTATGTCACTCGATCCCTCATCAACTATTTCTATACGCCTCGACCTCTGACCCCAGCACAACGAACAAGGAGCAGCCTTACCGTCCCGTTGAGCCTCGAAGCGGCGGTCGGTCGGCCACTCGCCCCAGCCGACCACCTGACTGGGAGATCTAAATGTAGACTTCAAAACCAACACCTGAAGCGTACATCTGAATAAGCCTTTGGCCACTGGCGGCGGCATATGTTTTCTTTGAGGGCTGCCAAGCAATCACCCATACGTTACCAGCCGCCCTCCCAATCACTCTCACACGCCACCACAACCCTCCCAATCATACCCCCCCCCCTAACCCCTCCAATCCTCCCTGCCTACCGCTACTCAAAACAGAGCTACGCCACTGTCACGTCTATGGCTCAGATTCCCTTATAAACCCCGGGAGGAATGTATTTCATGAGAGAATATGGTGGGCCGTTGTCTTGGCCCGAGGTACAGGATTTAATATTTCACCTGGGACGGCGGGGAGAGAGGCGTGCCCGCCTACCGGGCCGGCCCTCACCACTACTGGTACACATAACACACCCAACGGCAGATTAATTTCTCGAGGAACCCACCTGAGGTTCTGACGAAGCGCTGCCGGCGGTGTGACTTGGGCGGAGGGGTGAGGGGTGGGGGAAGATAATGGGGTGGGAAGGAGGTCGATGGCTGGATGTTAGGGACGGGAAAGATGGGTGCAGATGAGGGTACAGGAAGTAAGAGAAAAGCAGAAGGACAAACAGGAATAAAGAGAGAGACAGACACGCAGACAGATAGACACACACACGCACAAAGGAGTACTGGAGATAAAACAGATGTACAGAGTTGGAAACAAAGGTATCGAGATGGAGAGAGACGGACCCAGATAGAAAAAGGAAGGTGACATGTTTTGAGATTGTTTCAGGAGGTCAGTGATGGAAGGATATGTATGTCTGAGGTTCTTCTGGGTTGTTGGATGGCTATGTTAGGCGAACGTGTCCAGTAGATGTGTTGATTGTTTTGTGTTCCTTGGTTGTATTGGTTAGTTACGTCACATGGTTGTATGGAAGGTCGTGCTTTGTTACTGTGTTGTTCAGCTGGATTAGATATATACTCAGGATGGTGGTGTTGAGCGATAGTTTGTTCGACCTGGGTGTTGGGTGGTGCTTAAACGACTGACGCTCAAGGTACGCTGGTGACTGACAATCGAGGTCCATTGATAACTGACACTGTTGACTGACAATGAAGGTACACTGGTGAATGATACTCAAATTACACTGATGACTATAATAATAAAAATAAAAAAAAGTCCTATATATATTACCCTTGTTGTTGTTGCCTGAAGGGAGAATACCTTGGCAGAAAGCTTCCCAAGTTGGTCGACGCCAAATCACAACATAGACGAACTGCTCCACTCCAAGCAAAGGCTGGTAGAGTGGTGGCAGCATTCACGTCTTGAAAAGCCTCAGCCAAGCGATATTGCTCAGTTCTCAAAAGGTGCTTCGAAATGTTCTCATATCTCTCTTTCATGGATGCCATACCTAGTCATGGATATCTTGAGGCGTGAGACATGATGGTTTCATTTTCTCTGCCTCCGAGAAGTGAACATGAAAATAGGATCAAATATGTGTCTGGTATATGTCATTGTCCATCGTCTCTCGTAAGGTTACAAAGTTCTGTTACCTATTCCTGGACGCCTGGAAATTAGGGGAGAGTGAGGCTGGAAATCCTCCCGTCTTGTGTTATTGCTATCTAAAATAAAAAAACAAGGAGAATCCAAGCGGAGATTTTCTTCATAGGCTCAGTTGTTTGCTGCAGGCGCTGCCTCGCTCAGGCGGGAAAGGCATCAAGACGTGAAAAGAACATAAATAAAGATATAAACAGAGGATGTAATTTGCCACTTCTGACGTAAGTCATGACATTACCGGAGTCCGCCTGCGTGAGGTTACCCCTTGAGTGAAAAGTCGTTTTTAGTGAGGAGTCAAAGAATTTATCACTCCAAAGGAATCCATCATTTCCCTGATACTGGAAGAAGCGCAGTCTTGAGCTTTAGGAGCTCCTAGGGAGAGATCTTGGACAACACAAGGATTGCTTCCAGAGAAAGTGGTCCTACGAGGATTATAGATATACTAGATAATGTAAGTCATAGGGACACTATGGAAGGAATCTAAAGTGAAGATTAAATTTCAGAAAAATATGAAATATTTATCTTTACCTTTCCTTAGTGGGGTCGAGTCTTTATCCTAGGACCTTCCTCGAGTGGCAATCAGAATGAGTAGAAAATTAACGTGTAGCTAATGTTGGCCGATGAGTGTATAGATTTATGTCTTTCCTCACCCGCCACTATCGCTGTTCAGCCACTGAAAAATGTTCTTTAGTCTGCAGAATATTTTCCTTCCAGATTCACGAACTGTAGACGAAGGTTTGGGAGATATCCAGGGCTTTAAAGATACGAGGTAGACGAATCTGTTTACATATTATGCTTGTTTGCCGTTGCTTTTGCTTATCTTGGTCCTCTGAGAGGAACTGTTGGTGTCAACTGTGTTTGTGTGTGGGTTTGTGGCGTTCGTTCAACCTCCTTCCCATCCGTTCCTGGTACTATGAACAAAACATCACAGATGAGAAAGGGCTTTAATGGAATTTTTACAGACCCGACAAGATTCAGAGAAGCAACAGTGAATGAAATTCTTGTCCAAGTTACGTCAAAGGTCATGGTCACAGGATGGGAAAGCAAGGATGTGCAAGGGGGGGGGGGAAGTCCCACACTTATGCTCCCTGCTACATTTCCTCCCCGTCACACCCTGCTTCTCCCCGCCCTCCACCACCGCCCCTCTCTCCCATGATAAGCGGATCAGCTCCGTGGGTATGGAGGAGGGGGGGCCATCTGGAGCGCAGGAGTAATGGTTCACACCCATCACTTCATTAGCCCCCATGAACACCGTAATGAGATGCTTTGAGCCCCATCCTGCCACACGCATGGTTAGCAAGCACCTCGGGCCCGCCGCTTGCGGGCAGACGATCCAAGGAGACCCGCTGACTTGCGTTTTAACGTTATGGAACTGGAGTGCCTTTCTGGAGTTCGGTGTTCGTGCAGCCATCAGTTTCTTTTTTTTTTGCTGGAAGGCGAAACGCGAGTTTGCTTGTCAGTCGTAATTGGATTACAATCTCGAATACACACTCCACGCCACATCTCATGCGTTTTATGGGTACGATGCAATGTTTTCTTGAAGTGAAATCAGATGCAGTTTTGGGTTTCACACTATCGTCTTTTGGGATGAAGTGTGACAAGAGATGAAGAGTTACATTCACTATTCAACGGTAACATTTAGAAAGCCAGTGTTTGTGTTTGTCATCCATGGTCATGTTTTCCTCTTCACAACATTTGTGCGTCTCAGTCTGTACCACACAATGAGTCCCTGATCTCTCTGCCATTATAACGAGCAGCCTCGTTAAAGGAGCCTGTGATCTCTTGGTGCTGGAATCTCTTTGTATTCCACAGTAGAAATTTTCCTTTACCCCTTCCCCCATGTTCTTTTTTTTTTTTTCCCCCTTCCGTAATGAAGACTTCACTACTGCTTTTCTTACGAGACTTTTTGCTTCGTCCCCTTCGCCCACAGGAGGTCTGTGATCTCCCACACCTACAGTATCACTCTTACTTTCCCATATCTTAACAAAGGTCACTCCCATACTCATCTCTCTCTCTCTCTCTCTCTCTCTCTCTCTCTCACCTCCTCCCTCTCCCCGTGGTGAGAGCCGATGCACCGTGGTTCTCCCTGATGAGGGCTCACCTCGGGGTGCTTCGCCCGAAGTCAGTGATATAATTACGATAGGCTGAGGTATGCTCGCCCGCGCCTCGTTCGGGCCACCAAATAGCGCTCAGACCTCCTCATCTTGCTGGCATTTTACTCCGAGACAGAGAGAGAGAGAGAGAGAGAGAGAGAGAGAGAGGATCTTACAGTAATTCTGATTACTCAGACTTTCAAGTCTTAATAGCATGTTTGTGATGACTTGCCCTGGTTGCGGTATGGTGATGACCTGTCCTTGATGTATTTCGATGAGATCTACCTTGATAGTATATTTCAAAATAGTCTGGGCATCATGCGAACGTACACACGTAAAAAAAGGACACTAATCGTAATCTTAGATAGACTGAAATAATGAGTATGAGGAAAAGAAAATAAAAGAGGCCAAAGAGAGTTCCAAAGATGTTTGTAAATGAGGCGAATTCCACTGGAAAGAAAAAGTTATCATAGCGGTTAATCCTCGGGTGGTTGGTCGGTCCAAAAATACTATGGGAAGCAGCAGCCTCGTCGCGTGCCGCGGGTCCAGTGCTTAGTGGCTGGAGCACAGGTAGACACGGTCCACGAGAGCAGTGGCTGAGATAATAACCCGGCCTAATGATCTGGTTGGAGGAGAGAGTGTCGAAGATAATGACGTTGTTTGAGACAGCCAAGGTGACTCAGCACACTCACGCACACACACACACACACACACACACACACACACGCGCGCGCGCGCGCGCCCAAACACCTAAATATAAACAGTAAACTCATTTCACAATATAATCGAAGGGGCGTGCGAAAGGCAGAGGCAGACCGCGTCAAATCAACAACAGAGGAGCAGTTCGGGTGAGGTCAAGTGCTCCAGGATGAAGATACAGGGTAGCAGCGAGTTTAGGGGTTGATGACCACAATTACAGGAACCTATGTAGTAGACTGTGCGATGAGATACATCAACGTGCCCTATGTGAGTGTGTGTGTAGGGCTGGGGGTCAGTGTTAACTAGTTGTGGTGGATAGCAAGACGGTCTCAGATTATGGAGTCAGGATGGAACCGGTGGGTTGGTTTTTGTTTTGCCTGCCGACCTACGAGTACATAGGAAGGTGTTTTGCTGTTTGTAGGAAGAGGAGGAGGAGTGCATTTCCCTAGAGGAGAAGGATCATCGGACTACTGATAAAGAAAGATGAAGGAGTCGTTATATATATATATATATATATATATATATATATATATATATATATATATATATATATATATTGTAGACGCGATTTTAACATTTACTGTATTATTTTTCATCTTTTTATTCGGTTTATCGAGAACAAAGCTCCGACTCCCTCGGTCTGAAAATTACATAGCCACGTAATTTGCTACCAGACACTTGGCACGAGTTCCCCAAATTTACATCACGATAGTGCAAGTGTCGCTGGAGCTGTTTGTTTGAGGAAGTGTTTTGCGCAGGAGGCATCGACGAGGCATTGACCACACGTGAGGTCAGCCAATGAGAGCGCCAGGCTGGTCTCCGCTCCGCCAGTGAGGGACGGGGACGGTGTTCTCTCCATACATCAGGCGTCTGTGAGATGTATTACGGTACTTTGCGTCGTCACGTGAAAAGGGGTCTTCCTGTCTCCTCTTATTGACCAAAGACCCGGGCTCTTGACCAATAAGAAAGCGCCACGGGCCAAGGACCAATGCGATTGGATACTGTACTCGCGACACCGAAGCACACCCGTAATAAATGACATAAACAGAAGGGAAACTAATTTTGATAATTGCCGTCCGGGCGACATCCTTGACTGGCCAAGTTTCTGCAACTGTCGACCACAACTTCCGCTCCTATTGGTGCTAAATCGATTCTCGTCGGAGCGCCTTTTATCAACCTTTCTCCACACGCTCATAACGGCTCTTTTGCGTCGGTTTGTCACAGCGCGCTTAGGTCACACCTCCTTTAATGATTTTCTTCGATTGTTGCAGCGTATATCACACAACTGAAGCCCTTTAGTTATGCTGTACTGACCTTCGGAATATAAAATATGGCAATTCCGACCCAGCGGGAAACGAAACACCGGATTCCCGCCTCTATGGAAGGGCGCGGTTGGTGCTATCACGGTCGGCGAGTGCAAGAAGTGTCTGCTGTCAAACAGACTTTCCGGGGACAGCCGGGTCCTGAGTCCAGCTGGATCTGTCACGGTGCTCTATGACGCTGACAGAAGAGTAACCACAATCCCCGGAAATCATGCTTTCCTGTGAGAGTCAAAATGCAATTATGTAGCCTCTTGCAGTGCGGTAGAAATTTAAATTCTTATATATATATATATATATATATATATATATATATATATATATAAGAATTCAAATTTATCCCTCACTGCAAGAG
>JAYMFT010096288.1:0-28076 GCA_038088735.1 Panulirus argus | reverse complement strand
TCTCCCTCTCTCTCTCTCCCTCTCTCTCTCTCTCTCTCCCTCTCTCTCTCTCTCCCTCTCTCTCCCTCTCTCCCTCTCTCTCTCTCTCTTTCTCTCTCTCTATATATATATAAACGTTTCTTTCTTTCGCCCTCTCTCTCTTTCTATCTCTTCCTTCAGCTCTTTGTTCTCTCTCTGTCTCTTTTGTTTATGGTGACCGGCACGACACGGGCAAATAACACGTCCCAATTAAATCCTTCTCGAGTGAAAGGAAAAAAGTTAGAGAGAAAGCAGAAATTAGCCAGGGCTCCGGAAGTGGTTGCAGACCTGACTTTTAGAGGAAGAAAATCTTTATTTACAGGAAAAGACAAAAGAAGGAGCAGAATTCCACTGCTTTACTGTTCGAGGGAAGGGCATCAGCAATAGAGATTTTCTCGCCGAATACTCAGCTCCGGAGTACACTCTACTCAACAGGGATTGGTGAAATAAAGTAGGCGGAGGTGTCATACTCTTTGTCAAAACTTATTCAAATCCTGTAGTAAAATGAAGAAATAAAAATGTTATACCCGTTGAGAATGTCGCCATCATTTTTGTAAAAATCGAAGATAACTACATAAGAAAATAACAGTGGGACTGGTTTATAAGACCCCCCACACAGACACCAGAAATAGACGAAAGATTTTAAGTTCACTCAGCAGAAATTTGTATTGAACAAGATTCCGTCATAGTAGGAGATTTTAACATGCCCATTTCTAAACGGGGAGAATTCCTTCCCAGTAGCTCCGGGCGCGGATTGTACCTCAGGTTGCTAGACAGTGCCCTAATCCAATTAGTAGCGACGAGAATATAATAGATTTTAGTTCTAACTACAAATGAGGATCTCCTTGATAATGTTAAAGTTCGAGAAATGTTTGGCACAAGTTATCAACGAACTACTTTCGAGGTCGCTTGCAACACTGCATGTGATATTGGTCAACATGGCTGTTGCGGAAAAGTACCAGATTCTAAACGTGCAAATCTTAATGATCTTCGCGTTGCTCTTGATAAGCAGACTTGGGATGATATGGACAATGAAGATGACATGAACATATGTGACAGATCTACTTGATTTATTTTATGGTATAATCAGCATCTATGACGAAAGCAAAGCAAGTGATGTCATCTAAATTTTCAAAAGCATTCCATAAGGTTCCGTATCAAAGGTTACTGGCATAGTTTTACATATCGGTAGTAGGCAAGGTACAGTGTGAATTCTGTTGAACTGCGAAAGGTAAATGAGGAAAAAAATGGGCGTAACAATCTCTGGCGTCCTACAACCAAGTGAGTAGTGCTCACAAGCAGTGAAGACTTGGATTCATAGGTAGGGTCTTCGAATATAAGTTCAAGGCAATCATCCTTACTCTTCACAATTCACTGGGATAGTCCCCATATTGAATACTGTTTAATTTTGGCCGCCCTTCCTCAAAATAGACAAAAAGAATGGAAAGAGTACAAGTTCAAGCTACCAAAATAATTCCCGGATTGAGAAACTAATCCTGAGAAAGCAGATTAAACGATTTGAACCTAACTTAAAAACAAAAAAGAAGGTTAAAAGGTGATCTATCAAAAGTGTTCAAAATTATCAAAGGCTTTGATAATCTTGATCTACTAGGTTACTTAAGACTTGATTCGTCTGATTTTACTCGCAGCAATGGATTTAAACTCGTGAATATACGTTTTACCTCAAATGAGGCGGAGTACTTTTCCTTCAACGGGATTGTTGATATATGGAACGATTTAACAGTTATAGTAGTTGAAAGCAGTAGTATAGATACGACTTACATAACCTGCGCCTCCTTAGTCACTTTGACAATTTGCAGGCAATTCTCTTTGAACTATGTGAATGCCTTCTGTCTTTCACTAAACTAAGATTCTGATGTCCTCCACTATCAAAAAGGGCTCGAAAGGATCAAGTGGTCTGTTGCTGTTTGAAATCCTTTGTATTCCAATGATTTCTTTGTATAACATCCAAACCTCGAGTGGCTGCTCTCCTTGAAGAAGCTTTGGGAATCAGCAGCCAAACGCATGTCAAGCTATACATAAAGAAAATTTACGAAGACAAAAGACAAAATAGTACCTAGAGAATAGGGAGAGCGATAACATAGTAGCGTACAGAAAGAGAATGTTGAAGAGATGATGCCACCAGAAATAATGTTACAAGGTGATACAAGGAGAATCGATTTATTTTTGTTTCTTTCTATGTCTTCCGTTCTCTTTCTTTTTCTGGTAAGCGCAGCCACCGACCATGAAGGTATATTACCGTTACTACTCGCCTAGGTATATATAGGGTTAGCGACTAGCGAATACGAGGGAACGAATCTGCAATAGTAACAGGACAGTGTGTTAAAAATAGCCTCATTAAGAGATGATTTTACTTCATAAGAGAGCTTGTTGATATATGCTCTTAGTATATGAAGATAGGGTTATCACAACTCTGTTACAAGATAGGTTTCAGGTGGTGCTGCGACAGCATATTGTGGAATGTCTGGCTGATGAATGGAAGGGATTAAACTTCATATGCAACCTGCAATCTCGACTGGATCTCGCACATATGTAAGCAGTCTCGAGAGAGAGCACTAGCTTCACCCATTTGCTAAACCTGCCACTCGCTATCGTAGTCACCATAACAGTAGAGGTATGCTAATAACTGAGGCCATGTCTTCATTAACTAAAGTATCAATGATAACCAAAATCATCTTCATTCTCCTTTCTAGTATGAGACGCCTGCCTAAGTTACAAGAAGACAGCAGCGTAGACTAATCTGACGACGACCAGGGAGGTATCGGTAGATTTGAACTGCTGACCCAGGTTTACCATGGCAGCAGTACCTTCACCTCCTACTAGGACCATCTATCCTTGCTAGATTCAGATGGCTGGAGATAAAGCTACGAGTATTTATCTTTCTTGATTGTTGGCTGAAAGAACAAGTTTTAAGGGTTACGGAATTTAGTAAGGGCTGATTGGAGGTTTCAGGAGTGCGGTACTCAAAAAGAATATTAAGAAATTAGAAAAAACGTAGATGTATGATACAACCTTAGGCTCAACGGAGGTGCTACTGTGTCAGTCAATCAAGTATTTTTTTCTTTTTGATTAATCTGCTTACCTGATGTAGATAAACATCACGGTATTATCATCCACCGATGAATTATCCCATCTGTTGCTCACCAACCGACCATTCCACTTTCAAAGATGTAAATGGGGCCGCCCATCAGGGTCCGTGGCTGCTCTTGTACAACAGCCAGGGTGGCATTAGAGCCACTCGATCTTGGACAAGTCTTTAGTCGTCGGTACCTCATGGTTGTCATGAAGGGCTGTGAGGAGATTACGTAGCAAGGACTGTGATCCACTGAACAATTCATCTTTAGCAGCTTTTCTACAATTTCTATGAGCTTCCGTTTGTCTCCTAAAGTTCATATCAAGTTCCTTGTGGAATATCTACATTTAGAGATCATCTGCGACTGTGTAGAAGCTTCTCAAACGTCTTCTGCATTCTTCACGCCAAGGATATCATGATCCTACGGTCCCGGTTTTAGTATAGCAACTCAAGTTATAGAAAGGTCCGTAAGAAACAGTGGCAGGCTGTGGCGCAACAAAGTAAAAAGTGACAGTCTGGGATATGCAGAGGTAAATGGAGCAGAGCGTTTGGTATATGGGTGGTAGTGGCTGGCCGTGGGGTGCTGATGGATGTGGTGGCAGGCCTGTGGGTGTAGGGTCGGCGGCAGCTGGCAGAGGTAACCATTATATGGAGGTAGTGGTGGGTGTCCGAGTTGTGCTCGGGCTAGTAGTGGGTGGCCCGGGTGTGTCTGAGACAATGTTGGTACGACACGGTGTGAGGATAAAGGGAGGCAAGAACAGCACTAGAATCCCTGGGTAAAGTTTATCAGTTTCTTTTAAAACTGTTTTTACCTTTGCTGGAGATAATAGCGGGCGTGATGCCCCATACAACGCCTCACGCAGCAGGCCCGCCGTCCTCGCCTCTCTCCAAAGCCTACTGACATAATGACGCCGATAACCTTCAAGAAAACGGGAGAAGCCTGAACGCAATCTTTATTCTTTCTTCTCCAGTCACTGCGGGGGGGAACTCCGCGTTTGGCCTCAAAGAGAGAGAGGGAATGAAAAAAAGGACCTGATGGATGGGAATCTAAAAATGTGGTTTCATCTTAATTGTCTGTGATGAAGGAAGCCCAGCTGCTCCTATACGACCAAAGGGATTCCTTTCCAGAACCGATTTTATCATGCGTGAATAACATCTGCGAAGCACCAGAGACAGAAGCCACAACCTCTCCCACTGTCTACAGTTAAAGCGAGTGAGTGTGAGGAACGGGTGAAACCGTCGGGAACAATGTATTTTGTAGCCCCACCTCTTTTTCCTGATGAGTTGCATAATTGCCAATGAACTGGGTTGTATATAGACTTCTTAAAAGATTTAGTATGCTTCGTAATGGGATAATATTGTCAAGTGAAACTTGTTTTTCATCATTATTCCTTCAGTTATCGTGGTTCATGTTCGCGATGTAGTAAGTGGATGTAACGACGCAAAATATGGAAAAGGCAAAGCACCCTAACATACTAATATGAAATTTCTATACGAGTAGCGAATTACCAGGCCATTTTGACCTTCATACCGAAAACACACGATTTCATCTTCTTAATCACATTTTTCTTTTTCACTAACATAACAAGGGTAGGAGGAGACATTTCTTATATCATTTCAGTTTAAGTTGATAGCTGTGACAATAAGCATAAAACCTATCTCACCAAAAAGAAGCAGAACCGTTTGAAATTTACGAATCACGCTTTTACCTACCCCACGCCGCCAGCAACGGTGATTCATGAGCCATTAAACGTGAGAATCATATAACCAGTATGGAGGGTTTTTTAGCTAATTTTCGGTGTTCAGTAATAGTAACAATCTAATGGTAATAATTATATCAATAATAAATAAAAATAATAATGGTAAGTAATAACGAAAACAATGACGCTGATAATGATAAAATCCTGCTCCAGGAACAGACGAAGAAAAGCTGCATTTATTATACATGTCACAAACTTCTGCAGTTTCTCACTTGAATCTGCCACCAGTATTGCACGATCAGGAAACAACCGATTCACCTCCCGGTCCCTCTCATCCCTTAAAAAATGCAAATTTGCCCCTCTCTCCAAGACTCGCATTTAGTACCTCGCTCACCACTCCATTCATAAACAAATAAAACAGACATGGTGACATTACACATCCCTGCCAAAAAACAACTATCACTTTGATCCACTCGTTTTCCTTTCTACCTGTTCCTTTATATACCTTACGCCCTTGATGAGAACTTCTCACTGCTTTTAGCAGCTTTGGTCCCAAACCATTTATTCTTAGGACAAGGCATCTCTATCAATTCTATCGCATGCTTTCTCTACATCCATAAATGTCACATCAAATTCATCTGTTTCTCTAAATATTTCCCACACACATTAAGGCAAACGCCTTATCCACACATCCTTTACCACTTCTGAACCACACTGTTCCTCTCCAATCTGATGCTCTGTACATGCATTCTCCCTATCAATCATTAGTCTCACATACAGCTTACCAGGTACACTCAAACAAACCTTTATACAGTGGCACTGCACATGCATTCCGCCAGTCCTCAGGTACCTCATCATGAGCAATACATGCAACGAAGATCCAAACTAGCCAAATTGTGTTAGTAACAGAGTCACCCCCTTTCTTAAGAAATACACCTACAATACCATCCACTCCAGGAGCCTTGCCATATTTCATCTTTTGTAAGGCTTTCACCGCCTCCTCTGTCTTCGCCAACCGGTCTCCTTGACTCTCTCACTTCGCAAAAAAACCTGACCTATACTCACTACAAACTGCCACATTAACATCAAACACATTCAACAGTCTTTCAAAATACTCATTCCATCTCCTCCTCACTTTTTGACTACCTGTTACTACTATCCCATTTGCCCCCTTCACCGATGTTCCCATTTTTTCTCTTGTTTTTCTCACACCATTAACCTTATTCCAAAACATCTTTTCCTCCATGAAGTTTACTGATAACTTGTCACCCAAACTCTTATCTGCCCTCTTTTTCAACCCCTGCACCACCTTCCTTACTTCCGCCACTTTCTCTTATACGTCCCACAATCATTTGCATTCCTTTTCTGTATGTGCCGCCCAAACGCTTCGCTTTTCTATTTCACTCGCAACTTTATTCTTCATCCTACCACTCACTGCCCTTTCTAATCTGCCCACCTCCCAACTTTCATACGCCACATACATCTCTTGCACTTGCAAACACTGCTTCCTTAAATACCTCCCATTCCTCACCCACTCCCTTAGCTTCATTAACTCTCACCTTTTACCATTCTACAATCTTTCCAGGTGTTTCTTCGCACAAGTCTCTTTTCCAAGCTCGCCTACTCTCACCACTCATTTTACCAATAGTGTTTCATCTTTTCCAAAAATCTCTAAAACTCTTCACCCTCACCTTCACAAATTAGTAATCAGACATCCCACCAGTTGCCCCTCTCAGAACATTCACATCCAAAAGACACTTTTTCACACGCTTATCAGTTACTGTGTGATCCAATAATGCTTGTGTATATCCCTCTTTTTAAACCAGGTATTCCTAATCAGCAGTCATTTTCAGCACCCAATTCCACAAGCTGTTCAATTTCCCTTCACTTTACTGAAGACTTAATGCTTTCCAATTATACCGTCAACTGTCGCATTACTCATCTTCATATTCAAATCACCCATCACTGATACCCAGTTTCTTGCATCAAAACTGTTGACACACTCACTTAGCCGCTCCCAGAACGCATGTCTCTCATGATCTTTCCTCATGGCCGACCGGATGATTAAGCACTAATAATCACCCCTCTCTCACCATCCACTTTTATCTTTTATCCATATCAGTCTAGAGTTCACTTCCATACACTCTTTCACACACTTCCGCAACTCCTGCTTCAGCAGTAGTGCTACTCCTTCCTTAGTTCTTGTCCCCTTACAGAATTCTGACTTTATTGATAAGATATATCCAAGCCCTTAAGCTTTCTTCACTTAGAGCCAGAACATCCAGGTTTTATTTTCTCAGACATACTGCCTACTCTCTTTCCTACTCATCTTGGTTACATCCACACACATTAAGACACCCAAGCATGAGCCTTCGAGGAGGATGAGTACTCCAAGGTTGATTCCTTCTGTTCCATCATTTTGACATTGAAATAGAGAAGGGGGAGAGGAGATATCAGTCCCCTATCTGCTCCCGACCCCCTTAGTCGCCTTCTATGACACACAGGGAATGCGAAAGAATTTTTTCTCTAGTATGCCAGGGATAATAATAAATAAAAAAGTAATAATAATAATAATGATAATAATCATGATTATAATAATGATATTAATGATACTACTGATAATAATGATGATAGTGATAATAGTATGAATATAAATAATAAATAATGATAATAGTAATAATAACAATAATAATAATAACGATAATAGTAATAATAATTAATAATGATAATATAATAATAATAAGACTAAATATAAAAAATATAATATACTATAAGATATTAAGGGGCTGAGGAGGGGATTGTCTCTGCAGTTATTGGGGTGGCAGTATACTGATTATCAAAGATGTTCCCCTTGGAAGGGATGAGGTTGCTCTTAGTGGAAGTCTGCATGAACTCAGATGGGTTCCATGCGGT
Organism: Panulirus argus; assembly: GCA_038088735.1. Taxonomy (NCBI): domain Eukaryota; kingdom Metazoa; phylum Arthropoda; class Malacostraca; order Decapoda; family Palinuridae; genus Panulirus; species Panulirus argus. Next base: position 20,351 of record JAYMFT010096288.1, on the reverse strand, counting down.
TGTGGTGGCGAACTTCTACTCGAGCTCAGCTGAGGTGCAGGTAGTACAGAGGTGGGGAGGATTAGGAAGACCTACATGTTTAGCACCTTCCGATTAGTGGTGCAGCAGGAAAGAGCATAATCTTTCATGTCCTTTTCTTCACCGATTATATGAGGAAGATTTGGAAGAAACAGGATAAGGATGCACGACTTAGTTTAGGAAGGATAAATGATATATAAGTGTTCTTGATTTCGTAGTGCTGAAAAAGGATGGAAAGCAGAGCTCGAGATAAGAAAGCAGAAACGATGGCTGGAAGATGTATGCTAAGAAATGCTAAGAAGAGACTGAACAGCCTGGCTGGAGCTGGAGCCACGCGAGACAGTAAGGGACGGCCACTGTTCGAAGTAAGGCTGTTGTGCTCGATTTCAGTTTAGCTTTGGTCGATGGCAACTCAGCTGGTGGTGGTTCATTTCTGTTAGCCATTAAGGGTGTGTTATGGTGAGCTATGTAGCCGGAGGAATTGTTATCGGCAGTGAAGCCAGAGTTATTCACTTTCGAGCAGTTGCATCTGTCAGGGCATCATTAATATGGATGAAAAAGCACGATTCTTGTAGGTCCACAGAACTGAGGCACTGGGAGGCAGAGTTAGCCCATCTGAAGCATGAATCTTGATGCTCAATGAGGAAGTAAGTGTACATGCCAAGAGATAAGGTTTCTTAATAGCTCAATGTTTGTTGATCCACAAAGACAGCTTTCATCTCTTAAGGCTTTTTAGAAAGAACAGAAGTTACAAGGTGGTAGAGGATTTCTTTTTTCTTCATTCTGCCAAATTGTCCAAGGTATATGAAACTTGCATCGTCGCTAAAATCTCCGCTAAACACAAAGCTTTCACAGATTAAGTTAGAGATGGGGACGAGAGAAATAACTCTTAATTCACCGAGACTGTAGGTTTGTTGACGGTCTTCGGAGAATATATGAAATCATCCTGTCGGTTTGTTTGTATTATTACATCGTGGGTCCCCATCGTGTGTGTGCGTGTATGATTGCTGTTTGCATGTTACGGAGAGAGAGTTTTACACTCGTGTAGCCCCGTCGCTTAACCTTGTATAAACGTGTCATATCTTTACTCCTTTGTATGTATGCACATACACACACCTAGGCCTAAGCCAAATACCCATTTATCAACAGCCCTGGGAGAGGATGAACACCTGGGTTGGGTGTGGGCTGACTGCCATACCCAGGATTCGGACCCATGTAGGTCCAGTCCCCCGCTGACCCATGCTGGCTCACGGTCAGTAACGCTCACCACTACACCACGGAGGTCAGTGTGTGTGTGCGTGTGTGTGTGTCTGTCTATGTCTGTTCATTCCTGGTTTCAGACTTACTCAGTGAAATCCACCTTATGATCCTCTCCGCTCATATATCATATCCTTCAGTATCAGTCTCCTAGGGCACTCTCCACCCACCCACCCTCTGTTTACCGCCACCTATTCAGCTAATCGCTCAAGGCACTCGTTTTTCCAGGCAGGCCACCGGTGATAAGATACAGTCTTGTGTTCTTTCGATATAATAGGTACCAGGGAGTTGCTCAGTGCACCAGGTAGGTGGCGGCAAATGCTGCAGGAGGAAGGCACAGAATGTGCATGACGCAGGTTAAGCGGGAATATATAACCTAAGTTAAGTTTTTACGTTATTTTGATCCTCTAATTGTCTAGTTTGGTATCGTAAATCCCAGTTGTTCTCCACGCCTTAAGTTTAATGTGGACACCAACAATAGCAAGAGCCTGCTTTTATTGCTTTTATACAATGTCGGAGTTGGGATACTACAGAGTCGGACAGGGTGCTACATCTTTGCGATTTTTCTTGTAAATGGTAATATCCTTTTCACTTTTAGGATTTAATGCGCACCATCTCATATTAGAGGAAAAACTAAACAATTTATATTCAGATATGTAAAAACAAATTCTTAATGACGTTCATTACAATAGCGAGAGTTCTTTACAATCATCAACTCGAACATTTTAATGAATTTTAAGACTTTCGGACTGGCTTGAATATTGTGACAAAACGCAATAGTTGCAAAAAGTTAAGTAATGTTGACTGGTATTTCAAGTTCTGCATATAATATCTCTTAAATTCTGATCAGTGTTACAAGTGCAATAATGATTTCCTCTCTGGTCATGATTAGAGCCTTTCATATATATATATAAGGAGTGAACCTGTCCAACTTTGTTACAAACAACCTTAGAAGACCACAAATTCTCTTGCTTACTGGGCCATGCCATACATGTCCTTTGCGTGGTGCCGGACAGACCAACCCCTAGGATGACACACTAAAGGAACCTATCGGTAGAGAAACGCTCCTCCAGTGCTTCTGCTACAATTGTCAGGGAACGTTTACTCATGTATTTGTCTCGTTTAGTTGGATTTCAGATATCTTGAATAAGAATGGAACTGCAATTTAGTATGAGAGACACCGGGGAGATTGTGAGATGTTTGTGAATATACAGGAAGGAAGCATCAAAGAAGGAAGCGAAAGAAACGTTGAGGAACTAAAGAAATGATATGGGAGTAGAAATCGGCTGCCCATCACCTTAGACTTGTGATCAGCACCAACACTTTCACTCTCGTCATTATCATGGTTATCATTATTGCTATCATTAGTATATTCACTGTCTGCTGAAACAAAAGTACTTCTGTCATGTCTTCATCATGTACGTACGTTAGCCATGTATCCTTATATATATATATATATATATATATATATATATATATATATATATATACAGATAGATAGACAGATAAATAGAGACAGATATATAATCTTTTCTGTTACACTTGATCGCCGTTTCCTGCTTTAGCGAGGTAGCATCAGGACACATACGAGGAAAGACACATCCACTCACATACACATATATATACATATATGCACATACACATACATATGCATATACAAACATATACATATATGCACATGTACATATTCTTACTTGCTCGCCTTCATCCATTCTCGGCGCCAACCAGCCCCAAGGGAAACAGCATCGCCACCCCCTGCGTCAGGGAGGTAGCACCAGGAAACAGACGAGAAAAGGTCATATCCACTCACATCCATACACGAGCAGCCATATGTAAGCTCCTATACCATAACTCCCTATCCACATCCAAGCCCCAGAGACCTTTCCATGGTTTACCCAAGATGTTTCACATGCCTTGGTTCAGTCCATTGACGGCACGTTGACCCCAGTATACCACAACGTTCCAATTCACTATTCCGTGCACGCCTTTCACCCTCCTACATGTTCAGGCATCGATCGTTAAAGGTCTTTTTCATTCCATCCTTCAATGTTCCCTCTACTTCTTACACATATACCCTCTTGGTCACTTTTCCCTCACTTATTGTCTCCAGATGTCCAAACCGTTTCAACACCCTCTTCTGCTCTCTCAGCCACACACTTTATTCCCACACTTCTCTTAACCTTTCATTACTTAATCGATCAAACCATCTCACACCACATATTGTCCTTAAAGATTTCATTTCCAACACATCCACCCTCCTCCGTACAACTCTAACTATAGTCCATGCCTCGTAACCATATGATATTGCTGGAACTACTATTCCTTCAAATACACCCATTTTTGCTCTCCGAGATAACGTTCTCTCTTTGCACACATCCATCATCGCTCCCAGAACCTTCGCCCCCTCCCCCACTCTATAATTCACTTTCGCTTCCATGGTTCCATTCGCTTTCAAGTCCACTCCCAGATCTCTAAAACACTTCACTTCCTCTAGTTTTTTCCCATTCAAATTCACATCCCAACTAACTTGTCCCTCAACCCTGCTGAACCTAATAACCTTGGTTTTATTCACATTTACTCTCAGCTTTCTCCTTTCACACACACTTCCAAACTCAGTCACTAACTTTTGCAATTTCTCACTCGAATCAGCCACCAGTGCTGTATCATCGGCAAACAACAACTGACTCACTTCCCAGACTCCCCTCATCTCTAAAAGACAACATACTCGCCCGTTTATGTGGACTTTTGTCCGTGACTGAAGCCTCCTGCGTAAAAAGAAATTATAAAGATCCTTCACGCCAAAATATTCACCCAAGTGTAACGTGAGTGTACTAAAGGCGGCGGCAACGTTCCTTTACCCTCCCTGTCTACAGTGGCTCCCACGCCGTCTTCATTGTAGGAATCCCAGGTCTCGCGAAGGAAGAGGGGGAGGAGGCAAAGGGAGAGGGGGAGGAGGTGATTTGGGGAAGACATTTCTGTTCTAACGAGGATGAATGTTGTCAGGTAGAGGGGTGTAACTAGTTACATGTAGACTCGGTGACATGAGCTTGACTCCTTTTTCGCCCACTTATGTAATATACTGTTACGGAGAGTTTTACGCCCTGGTATAGCTAATTCTGTTAAAGAACGATTATCTACATTATTTATCAAGCTATAAAGTCATACTTCTGACATTCTGATTAGAGTTCATATAAAAGCTTCGGTGTTTCGATACAAAAAGATGATTTTGATATACTTTTTGGCCTTTACTAATTATAGCTTAAACGATCCACCGAACTGATCCTTGCTTTTTGTACGATCTCCGACGACCTAATCTTTGCGGCCTGGCCAGTCCCTCCTAATTTTGACCCTTCCTTTATCCAGAGTGGTATCCTTTCTCTTTAAATGATAACTGACGTACATCTACCTGGATCTGAAAGACCTGTTTTGGACTTAACAATTGTCAAATGCCTGTTCATTTTTTCCCAATGAAATCCTGTCTAATCATACCGTTCCTATCCTGGCCATATGCAAGCCTTTCCTGCCAGACAGGTTCCTGTCAACATAAGAGCTATTCCAGTAACCTGGGTTGTAAATCTGTAACCACATCTTGTTCATGGCCACCTACAAACATTCTAGTGTAAACCTTGTAGGCTCCAAGGATCTCCTCTGATCCGTCTTAAAGCACCCCGTTCGCATGTACCAGAACAAATGCAATCTCGTCGGTGGCGTCCTTATCCATCATAGCCTAGCCTCCAATTAATAAAGCTTCCTTCTATTTTTTTAATCCAATAATGATAATGATAAATGTATATTATCATTATTATTATTATTATTATTATTATTATTATTATTATTAAAGAACAGTTTGTTGAATTTCCCAAAGCAAACTGGTCTATTATCCTGGTATCTACATTGTCGATGGGTAATTGACTGGCCAACACAGCCTTCCATAAAACTGGTAGATCATAGAAGTAACTTAGTTAACTAATCACTAGAAAGTTAAAGATTAAAGTAAGGCTGGATACTTTTACACTTTGGATTCTTCCCAGACTACAGTATAGTTAGGCTTGTCTTTCATATATTCCACTAACTGGAATCTATTACTTATACTGTACCCATTTTTTTCTGTACTATCTATGAATTCTTAATGCTTTTAACTAACGCCAAATTCTCGCTGACTTTAACTTCATCTCTCCTTTACCATTCTGTTCTCTTATAATGCCTTTCTTACTCCTAAGTGCTGCTTCCTTCGACTCAAACTACGCAGAGCGTGCCATGAAGTCCCCAATCTTACCTTTATACTTCTTCAGATTACATTCAGCACTTTCTATTGCTTCCTTGTTTTCCCTTATATACTTATTCAGCTTACTGGAGATATTACCAAAGGAGCATAAGCCAGAATCTGCCTTCATTCCTAAGGAGAAACTAGCTGTGATATCATTGGAGCCCTCAAGGCAAGCTATGCAAGCTGCCTGAGGCGTCTTGGTAACGATGCACTGATCTCACAACCCGAGGGAAAACAATGCAGAGACCAAGAATCAGGTTGAAGGATGAACTAAGGAAAAGACTACTAAGCAGGAGGATGTACTGGTGATGATGAGGGCGTAAGAAAGTATCAGGGTGTCCTAAAGGGGTTGCATTGTGTCCTTCGAAGGGAAAATCAGCAAAGTAAACAGTCGACATGAAGGAGCAAATGTACTGAGAGAATAAGATAATGATATGATAAGGGATTATTGAGGGGTAATGATTACTCAAGAGTTTACAGTCTCTTCGAACTATAGAGAAAGTATATACAGATTCCCAGCACCACAGGGACCATATATAATCTCCTAGAACTACGGTGGCCATATACAGTGGTCTTATAGAGTCACACAGCACCAGAGTGACCACGTAGCTGCCGAGCTCTGCAATGACCAAGTAGAGTCTCCAAGCAGCACAAGGGCCATGTAAAAGTCCTCAGAGCCTTCTTGGCCATGTACCGCTTTCAAGCACCACAATGACCACGTCCAGTAACCAAGCATCACAACGGCTGTATAAAAAAACAAACAGCCACAGGCTAATCACGGCCTCCTCTGCGCACCCATGTTAACCTACCGCGTCCTGCTAACAAAGCACCGTAATGATAGGTTACCTGTGCCAAACGATAGAGATCATACATATTTTTTGTCCCACTCAGGACTCTTGCATTTGTAGGCATCACTGGTAAAATGTGACCTCAAAGATTCCGTGGGCATTGTCTAGTTAAGGAGAACCGACCTTCGCACATACTGCTTGACTATTACCGCTAGATGATCTAGGATGTACAGTTCATTTCACCTCATTGTTTGTATTCCTCATTCCACTAGCCTTCCCATAAGCTCTCTGAAGATTGGTGATAGTCATTTCTTAAAAGTTTATCAATAAAGATTGGCTGTGGTAGTGAAAAAGAAGAAACAAGAATTGATGTGCAATCTTAATTTAGCGGCCCAGGTCTTTCTCTCTCTCTCTCTCCATCCACACAACCTCGAAGTAGCAAACACAAGAGTCGTGGCAGTAAGGTTATGGGACATAGTCGTAGTGAGAGATTGTACGTGATCTTAGAATCACCTCAAGCACCTGGGGAAGGTGTTCAAGAACTTTTCGGCTGATGGTTATGCGTTAACGCTCACGGCCATGATGACCTTGTAGTTAATAGGCCTAAAGCACCAGTGCGATCGAGTCTGTGATGTGTCCTGCTGATTCATCATCAGTCATGACCTGCCTTTTCCTCCTCTGCTTCTCTTCAACATTTCTACCTGTTGCCTAAAATATTTGTCTCTCACCTCAGTCTCCGTCAAGTTTGCCCTTTCTTCTCTCCGTGGTATTTATTTGATAATTCTTCGTCAAACTGCAAATATTCCTCACTTTGCGTGCTGTAGTATCAAAAATAAAGCAACAAAGCGTTGCCTCTGAATTTCTGAGATTTTTTTCTTCCTGTTATTTTTTTACGACGTGTTTGCCACCAGTACCGAAGCGTCTTTTACCTTAAATGTAACCCCTTATGTCTTTAACATTTACCAGTATTGTCTGACCACATCCTTCCTATATTTTTATCATTATTATCCATCTTGTTTCCCTGCAGCGATAAGCTAGGTTTCACTCCATCTCTACTGTTTATTTAGTTATTTTTCTACGTGTTTATTATATTTTTCTGTGTTCATTAGATTCTGCAACTCTTCTGCGGCCTCCTCTAACAAAGTAAAATTTCTCTCTCTCCCTATCAACCATAATTAACCATACGATCCTCGTGTTGTTCACCAGTTATTTTCACCCAGCCTCCTTCCTACAGTCATTATCTTACCCCAACCTTCCTCCTTCAGCCCATGCTAAATGTATACCTTTAAACGTCAAGCTCTTATCTTATGCACTGTAGGCCGTCACCACGGCTCTCAAGTGTAGTCTAGGATCAGAATTTAGTAGATCATTCATGTCCTACAGTATACCATATACTTTTAGCTCTGGAGCGTGAATGAGTTATTTCCCGAGTTAGCTGGCCACAGCCTGGCTTGGGTAATAAAATGTCTCAATCCTTTCGTAGGCTGAATATTTGTTCATATTTATCGTACGGAGATAGCGCCCCTACCTCATGAAAAATGATGGCGTTCTAAGAAACCAGGCTGACTTGAACTCTCTGTCTTCGCCCACGCCATAGTCCAGTCTCCAAACAGTTAGCCACACCACGCTCACCAGGATACGAACGATCGTGCCTAACAAAATGCCACTGATTAACAAGATCTACTCATCATTAGCTAATTAACTTCTTTGCGTGTGTGTTGGTAGGCTATCGAGCAACATCTATACAGTGTAGAATATATTAATCGTGGATACTCTATTACCAGTTGCCCCCTACTGTGTCCCTATGTCGGACCGTGTCTGTTAATTAATTACCCATCGACAATGTAGATATTAGGATAATAGATCAGCTTGCTCTGGCAACCAATTAGCAGCCTATGTCCGGCTGTCTGTGTAAATTCACTTTTTTGGGTGATGCTGAAGTTTTCAGATAACTGTGGCTCGAAAACTGGTTCCTGGTTTGGCGTTTGTCAAATTCTTGGGAAACTGAAATCGAATGTGTGTGTGTGTGTGTGTGTGTCTATGTATGTGTTATTAGTTTTGTAATTACCCATTTGTACTGAATGTGGAAGGCATATACACTCATGGGGCTCCACGTTCAGCTTTTTAAATTTCTGTATTATGTCTACATTCATCACACGTGCATTACTCTTTTTTTGTGTGTGTATTAAGGAATGAAATTTGTAGCGTGGTCATCTTCGATAAAAACAGTCTAATTTCATGTTTTCATTTATTTCTAGGTCACAATTCCTTCCCCTTTTTGATATTACACTATCCGCCTAACAATTAATGACAGTGTTAAGTGTACAACAAAAACCCAGTCTGCATCAACTTAACAATCGTAGAAAATCACTTATTAGGAGGCCCCGACACAGTGCGGCTGATCATAGCAACATTGCCTCTTACTCTTGATAATGAACTGGCAGAGGATTGTGGTAGTGGCGAGGAGAGCGTGTTAATGGGATTGTTATGCGAAGTGTTGTAGGTGGTGGTGAGGGTAAGGGTGCAAAGGGTCATGAGCTATAACTAGGGGGTGAAAGGAGTGTTGTGGTGACAAGGAGTAGGTTGTGGTGTTTTCAGGGAAGGGAGCTCATTACGGTGTGGGACTAGTGGTGGTGGTAGTGAGGGAGTTTTTGACTGTTTTGGTGATGTTAAGGGAGAACTCGATGGTGGCGTGTGTTTGAGATAGCCTAGATGCAATGAGGAGAGCCTCAAAGTGAACACTCGAAAAAGATATTGCGAATCTGAAAGTTGTTCTTGCTATCACAGCTCATCTCAGCCTCAAGCAAGACAGCTCCACACGGAGTCCGGATCTATGTACTATCTTCATATGCAGGACCAATAACCACACGGGAATGTGAATTACGGGTGAAATCTGCAGAATGCATGCTGCATCTTTCCTTGTGTTGTTAGGAGAGAATGTAACAGCTATACCATTTACGCCCGCTTTCTTTTCCAAGCAACCCAAAGCTACTAGCTCAGTGCATCAGACACTAGAGTCTATACCATGGAAAATATGCAAGTTTTATTTCATATGAATACTGAAATATATATCATGTTATTATCATAAGTGATAATAATGAGGGAATTCCCGAGTAATGTAAGGGCCAGCTAAGTACTGGAGATAAATAGAAAGAACGATAAAGAATAATTTTTTTAGATTTAATCTATTATACTTTATAATCATAAATTGTCATCCTTTAGTAAAAAGAAAAGAAAAAAAAAGAAATAAGGTATGATATCTATTTACAATCAACAACGAGAATTATTTCTACTTTCTTGTACAAATGAATATTTATCATACTTATTGATTATACATTGCTATCCTTTTGCACAAAACTAACAAACAGAGATTAATGGCTACAATGTCCATTTCCAGCCACAAAGTCAACAATGATATCCAATTTCTGGTCTGGAAATAATGGCACTTGCTGCTAGCTCGGAGATACTTCCAGCTGGTGCAGCCGCTTCTTTCCCTCCGTCGAAGTTAGATTCAGCAATGAACTGCAGTTCCCTGTTGAGGGTGTGGTGGGAGGGTCGTTCCTCGGGATATCTTTCAGAGGCCTGTAGTGGTTCCTGGCAACACTTACTTGGTATCGGGTTACCAGGTGGCCTGGAATGGCTGTTGACAACACTGTTTCCCAATCTAACTAGCAGTCGCTGTTGGGATTGGACGATAGGTGGACACATTTTCCATGTAACTGGCTCAGTCTCAGTGGACTGTCTGCTAGTCACTTCATTCATGATCGCGTTGGCTCATGGATCGGTATTCCCGCCATTGTCGGCCGTAGCCTATTCGCCACACCCGATGGACGTTCATCATTTCTTTTTTCCACTTGACCACAAGTTTGCTGCTGTAAATTTATGCCACACCAAACACGAGATGTGAACCAGATGCTGGAGCAGAAAGCGTGAAATGTGAACAATCATGACTGTCCCCCACCCACCCCTAGGGCGCCATTACCAGCGGAGGCAGCTATTCGGGAGGGGGGGGGGGAGAAAAGAGAGAGGAAGATGAAAGTGGTAGAAACGTAGGAAAATTGTCATTGTCAGCGGCAGGAGAAGAGCAGAAGGAAGAGGATGGTGGCAGCAGCAGCATCAGTAAAGCAGGGGGTAGGAGAATGTGGCAAAAACAGTAGGAGGAGAACAGAAGGCAGGAGGTGGCAGCAGTAGCAGCCGAAGAGTAGGAAGTACAGGGAGGTGGTAAAAGTAGCAGGAGGAGAGTATGAAGTAGAGGGAGATGGCAGAAGCAGCAAGAGAGGAGAGGAAGAGGGAGGTGGTAGAAACAGGAAAAGGAGAGTAGAAGGTAGGAGGAGGTAGCAGGAGCAGCAGGAGCGGGAGGGTAGAAGGCAAAACGAGATTGCAGAAGCAGCAGAATGAAAGTATGAAGTAGAGGAACTTAGCAAACGCAGGAGAAGGACTGCTGCTGCAGGAGGTAAGAGGAGGCTAGAGAAAGTAGCAGCAGAAACAAGGGTGAACAGTAACAACAGTGTGGTGGAAGAGGCAGTAGGATCGAACGGAAAAGAAGAAGCATACGAGAGGGAAGAATATAACGCACAATCTTTCTCTTCCCCTTTCACGTACGTATCTCTCCCATCTTCATTCTTACGGCTTCTCGTCTTGTCCTACCCTTCCATTTTTCTTTTGTATTCGGCCTTATTCAATTTTTGTCCCCTGTTTCCTGCTTCTCTTCAAAACTCTTCCAGCTCATTATCAAAAGTAAGAGACAATGTTGCCACCATTAGCCGCACTGTGTCGAGCCCTTCTAGTAAACTACTTCCTATGATTATTAACAAGTAACGCAGACTGCGGTTGCAGCTGCCACTGGGTTTATATCTAACACTATCTGTAAACTGTTAAACAGATGGAATGGAATATCAAACAGAAGGGAAAATTATCTATAAATGAACAAAAAAACAAGGAAAGAGGAAATCTAAAGAGAAGTACAATAGGATACTAGAAAAGAATGATTATAAAAAAGAGAGAAGAAAAGGCTAAAAGAAGGTGATGGGTGTAAACAATCGAACCGGAAAGAGAAACTACGTTCCACAGTGCGAACATACCAGGTAACAAAACATTTTTTAAATTTACTACAAAAATTATCGTATACCGTTAGCTGAAGAAAGCCTTAGTCTGATACATCCTTATTCTATGATTCTATGATGTTTAGTTGTCTACCTTCAGTTTTATGGTTGTATGATCATGAAGGTAATATCACAGGACACAACAGCTAACGAGTTCGAGATGAGTTTTGATAGGAAATGAGACGCAAAACCAATAGATTAAAATCCTATTTTTTGTTTACATGACGTTTCCTTTAAAATCTAAAAGCAAACACTTTTAAAAATATGACTTTACATTACTGTAACAGGGAGAGACTGACCAAAATGATATGATAGAAGACAATGTAACAAAACGTTTCTCACTTTACAAAAGTTTTTTCTCGCACCTCGAGAAAATCTGTTCTTAACAGTCTTGAGAGGAAGGAGGCATTACGTTATGGGTCAACGCCCGCATAATGAGTGTGAGGTCAACATTATCCTATAGGAGAGGTGATGGGGTCAACACCTCCTGTATAGAAGGTGTGGGGTTAAACACTTCCTGTATAGGAAATGTGAGAAATAAAATCTGTAAGACGTGTGGGGCTCAACACCACCTACATGAAAGATGGAGGGTCAGAATCTGCATATTAGGCGTTTGGGTCAACACTTGCCGCATATATTGTTAAAGAGATCCTGGAAGTGGAGGGAGACGCACCAACAAACGATTAATAACAAATGCCAGATCGGCATTTCTACCTGTATCTTTTTCCAGACCTTAATTGTTTCCTACTGTTCAGTATCGAGCGCACCACTATTACCCTGCAATAACGTGAACAAGTTGGGCACAACGATAGCCTCGTTCTTTCTGTAAACAACAGATAATGAACATTGTAGATTCTGCTTCCAAAATGCTAGGGGTAGTGTATAGATGCCTCATTCGCTCTTATTTTTGGGAGCAGCTGTTCCATTCACACACGGGCGTCATTCACCCAGTCTGAAGAACTGCCGACATATCTTGGGTGGTTCTTCCTTAACCTTTCTCTTAGCTCGAGAAGAATCAAAAGGCTTCCTACTTACTTTCTCTCATGCTCTTACCTTTACTCAATCATCCTTTCTCTCCATCATCACGTTGCTACCTTCACTTTATTCTTCAGCTCTTCTTTTGGTCACTGCTCTCGTGAGCTCTTTGCTTATGTCCCAGCCTCTATGGCCTGGACCCGTGGCACGCTTCTAAGTGCTGCTTCCCATACCTTCAGTGCCGAGACAAGCTACCACAAATGACAGCTCTGTCACCTCCTCATTTTCTCGTCAAAAGAAACCGAGTTATGAGACTTCTTCCCTTTTTCTTCTTCTTCTTTGGTTCTTAGAACAACAACAACTTTAAGATTCGAGTTTATGAAAACCTATAAAGCTCAAATTGATTTTCCAAGGATTTTTTTTTTCTTGTACCCACTAATTTACCTATCATCCTAGATGGTCATGATTACGCCATGTATTTGCCCGTGTCATTTTATCATATGAATATAGCAAGTTTCGACGATGTAAGAATAAGAAATGTTGAATGAACGGGTGAACCGGATGGTAACCTTTGGATAATTAATATTCATGCATTGAACAAGTATTCGTAAACAGTGACTGTAAAGTAATTCAAAGGCATTTTTTCTGAGATAAGAAATGAAAATGAAAAAGAAAAAAACAGATAATGATAGAGCTATAGACACCACTATGTAACTGATATAAATCCATTATGTCCTGTCTTCAAGGTATCAGCCCATTCTTCCAACCATTAGCCCATCCACTGGACCCATTATGCTCTGCCATTAGGTCAATAAACATTTTCCATTCACCTCCAACTCTCTATCCTCTAGTCATGCACCAGCGCCCTCCAATCTCGCTCGGCTTATGTAAAAAAAATGGCTCCACTACCGCCCAACGGCCCGTTCTGCACTCCCTTAACTACACCCCTATTAACCAGACACATCAAATCTCCGTTAACTACACAATAAATGGATTTAACTGAGGCTGTTAACAGGCTGATGGTCGTTTTCATGACTGCCGGAATATGAACATAGTGTCGCTGACTCCAAAATGGCCGGTGTATATAAAGTGGAAAATTACTGAATACCCTAACGTTTTTTTCTTTCCGTTTGGTGTCTGCTGCGTTACTGTAACAGAGACCCGGAAGGATGCATGCATGCGTTCTGAATACGTGCTCCCGATGGGCATTTGCTTGTACAGTATGAGATCCGTGAATGATTGCGAAGTCGAAGTTTGATGAAACATTGTTAACGCTTATTCTACATAATTTTGACCGATATAACAGATCTGATGATAATGACAGCAAATACAATGTCTGATCTCCTGGCCGCTTGAAGAGTCACTAGGAATGGTACTGTTATACTGCATTGCTAGAATTCTCAGTATCGTAAGGCGTAATATATGTGATCACTTACGTTCAAAACTGTAACATACTCAGGGTAAAGTTGCTCACTGAGTTTCGATGAGCTTTTGACGACAACTGTTGTACCAGCGCTCTCCTTTTACTGTCCCCAGTCTTCAGAACTCTGATTCTGACTCTCTCATACACTTACAATCCTATTCCTCCTCTGTTCCTCCTTTCAGGTTATCAGTATGGGTTTCGTTGAACAAGGTATCCCGGTGATCTTCTCTCCCATGTGACCCACGTCTGGTTCTCCTGTTTGGGTATTTGGTGATTTTCTTGAGTAGTTTTTGGCGTTTCTCGAGCATTTATAAAGGTGTAATATATGTATTTGCTTAACTTACTTCCTTTGGCTCCCGCTCTCTATTCCGGGAGGCATAGTTTCCTTTCCAGTAGTTTCATCGCGGTAGTCTCTGATGGGGCGACTTCTCCCTTTCATTCTGTCAACAGTGGTGTCCTTCAATGTTTCCTTATTTCCTATGCTATCTTATCTCTCCACTGGTAACGTTCTTTATACTCCCACAAACTCTATTCCTTCTCACGTCGGAGATTCCTCTTAACTTATTACGCTCGCTTCCCTTTCATACGCATTCTTGCATTAGTACGTATGCAGCATTCTCCGAATGGGGAAAAATAACCTAGTTCAATCAAACAGTCCACACACATTTTTTTCCATGCATCTCTAAATTGCATTCCTTTCCTATTATCAGTTGTCAAAGCACAACAGTTCACCCTTGCAATGGCAATCACACACAAAAGGAGTACCACAAAAACATCTCCCCAAACGCTGACGATGTTACAAAGGAGCTGTCATTACATAACTAAAGAAATCTCATTCGCCTTATTAAGGAGTACTGCTCACATGTCTGGGATATGGTTCACCTTCTGCATGTTTCTAAGTCAGACTGATATCAAAAAGCTACTGCCAATCTTATTGCATTAATATAACTTCTCTTTAACCATTCATTTCCATTCGACGTGATTTCACATCCCCTTCCCTGTTCATCAGGCATAACTTCAGCCACTGTTCTCATAAGGTGTTAGCGCGTGTCTCAGACGTTAAGGTGTGGGGCTGCAGCACGCGACTTGCTCTTTCTTCACATTGCTCTTGTGAGGAAAGCGGCAACCGAGGTCCTCCCTCGTACAACGAAGCTATAGAATTCTCCTCTTCCTTTCATCGTTCCCTCATCCTGCAGCATTTCTACTTTCACAGATTTTTACATAATTTTTCTTTCTCAACCAACATGGCTTCGATTGGTTATATCTTATGCCCGAGCCATGTCGGCCACTCTTGAGAGGAAAAGAAAAAGGAAATGTAAAAAACAGGAACAATATAAAGGGATAAAAAGTGTGCAGGATTTGAAATTATCCAAATGATCCGCCAACCTTCCAGAAAGCATAGTTAGTGGTGGCAGGAAAAAGGTATAATAAAAGGACCAGTCGCCTGCCCAGTTTACTAAGGAATGGTATGGCATATTCCATGGAGACTGCCGAACACCTCGACTGGGATATTAGCCCTCTTCCATCAGTAATACGCCAACACCAACAGTGTCTTTTTCTCAATATCGCTGTCCCACTGGGTATGCCAAGCCTATACACACAGGCTTACACAATGGGAGTGGTATAAAAAGAAAGGAATCATTATTTCCCTTCCATGAGCGGCTTGCTCTTAAGACTAGTATAAGAACTACTACCTCTGTCTAGAGCGCTATGCTCCGATCGGAAGTACTGTTACAGTATGTCCCTGTAAGGAGTTCCATTCTCCTCTCAGAAGTGCTCCACTGGGAGTGATTCATCACGCTCAGGAGTGACTCGCCAAATGAGGGCATTGGCCACAGCAGTGTCATGCTAACGCACATGATATAGAGTCACCTGGAAGTGCCATATCTTCGTAGTAATGCCATGCCCCAAAGATGAGTCACGCCACCACAGGAGAGTTGCACACCAGCTACCCTCCGTTGTTGAGTCATCAATTTTTAGCGTCACCCAAAGACTCTTTGTCTGTCCTCAGTAATAATGGATATCAACAGGGTATCTGTAAAATTAGGAGTGTGTGTGTGTGTGTGTGTGTGTGTGTGTTCTAAAAGCACATGCTAAATCCGGTTTTAGCATTAGCAGGGTCATCAGGTGGCAGGTCACTCCAGATTATGCTGCAAGCACAGCTCTAACGCATCAAGTACACAGGTGTATCATGGGGGAATTGATCATCAGCTTGAAAAGAGAGAATTAAGAAAATCTATAAAGAATCTGAATATGAAATGCCACTTTTTCTTCAAACATGTCCGCCGTTTCTCGAGGAACAGCCGATCAGCGTAAAGCGATACGTATCATCGCTAGCACACTTTTCCATCGATTGGAGAAATTGTTGTGAAATATTACTGATCTGTAAGAAGGCTTCCCAAACTCTCTTACTTCCGAATAAACTTTAGATGAAAATTGCGTCATGAAATCAACAGAAAACAAGAAAACAGTCTTTATGAGTCTGACATGAGGGATAAAAACAGGTCCTCAAAGTCTCATTCTTCTTCAACCCCCAAGCCGTAAACGTATCGGGTGACAAGAAACGTTAAGCGGAGAATGAAATTACGGACCAGACGTTTTCATTCATTCGCCAAGGACCGTCCCTGAGGCAGCCTTTCCTATTCCTCTATTACAAGCTACCCGGAAGGCTCCTCTGATTTCCTAAGCTACTCCTGGAAACACCTACGATGCCTTGATCATAAGAACAGTTACCTCCTGCCGTTACCTCCTTCGTTTTCCTAACCCGTTACTCACCGTAGCCTGAAGGATACTACCGAGGTAACGGGGTCAGATGCTCAACTTTACCTGCTGGGGACTTTTTGATGTTGATAGTCCGGTTAACTGTGACGCTGGCATTGATATCGACTTATCTATTTTAATCATTGCTGACATAGGGCGGAGGAATGGATGCAATCGGTTACGGATGAGGGTAGTGCATGAAAAATGTGGATATGTAACTAGATAAAGAATATAGTATGCTGGGTGTGGATGAGCTGGTGGGTGAAAGGTAGAAGTAGTAGCAGTAGATGGAGGATTTCGATATACCGTTGTTGTCGACTGTCGATAAATGAAGGGTAATAATGGTGGAACAAGGTACGTGGATATAATAGTGGTGGAGGGTGAGGATGATAGGTTGAAAATGTGGATGAAGTTAGTGACTGGATGAGAGAGATGTATGCAGGATTTTATTTGTGTAGGTGGATGTCCTAACGTATGAAGGAATCAACTGTAAGTGACGACATGCACGTAGCTGTAAAGTGGGTGGAGGTCTAAGACGCACTCAAGTGTGGAAGCTTTGTGGTGTGGATATAGAACACGGAATTAATGGGGGTGAAAAGTGTAAATGATTGAAATTCATAAACAAATTCGCCATGTAGCAGAGATAAAAATTTTCATTCACTCACAAGGACAGTGTTACTGTTGCATCCATTCACATAAAAACGAGACTTCAGATACTGTAATACGTAAAGCTGTTCACTAAGTCATTTTGAAGAAAAAGCTGGAGCTTATTCAAAAAAATATCCCCTGCTTGGTTTAGAACGATAGGATTTCACCAGATACCTTTCAGTTAAGCCACTTTTTCTAAAATGTTAACTGTTAACTACTTTTTGATTAAAACAGTTACTGACAGTCAAAATTTGCATAGACTTGTAAACAAAGATGGCACTACAATGAATACCGATATCTTCAATGTCTATGTTAATGTTTACAGATGCCTCACTAGTATGATCATAGATTTTCAAGCCTATTAAATTCAATACTTGCATCTGTGCCATCACTGATGATTTTACTCAGCAGCACCCCTGAACTGTTTGGCAATAGAATATCTTGAGGAATATTAGGGATTAATGTCCATGTTTTCAAACATGTTGCGAAATAGATAAAGAATGATCATGCTAACGAGTACATTGCTCGCCTATGATTATTACTAAAAAATTGTGCGAGATATATATATATATATATATGTGTGTGTGTGTGTGTGTGTGTGTGTGTGTGTGTGAATTCTGTCTGAATTTAGTAAACATCTCATTGTGTATTCTCTCTCTTCTGACAACTTTTTCTTGTTTCACTGACTCAGCCGAGGATGGAGGGTTTGGATGGCTAACATACAGTGTGCTGTCATCATCGAACAGTAGATTCCAAGTGAAATTTCTCATTTCCTTACAGCAGCAGTATATAGAAAGAGGAGAACCAGCCTTGATACATGTATATATATATCCCTGATCGTCCCTAAATAGCATAGGTAGTGGAACTGGTTGTACTGAACGTACTGCTCCCAGCCATTCAGTAAATATGTGAATCATCTATGAACTATATCAGATGATTTTCAATGCTCAAATTTAGCTAAGAGTATCATGGTCCAATGTGTCGAAATCATTAAAAGAATACAAAAATGTTGTTCTGGTTTACTAATTACCATCACATGACTATACAAAAGTGATGGTAAGGGACTCTGTCGACTTTCCTTCTCTCAGTCCTCACTGAAAGGTTCTACTATGATACTGTTAGCGAGAAAGAGAACCTTTTATACCTAAATATTTCCTGCTTTACATCCTGGCTATTATAGGTTAACAAATATCGGTAGATACTTCTTTATAGCAAGCTCGTATCACCAGCCTTATACGCAGAATTAACTTGTGCAATTTTATCGAGGAAAATTTCAGCAGTGAAGAATACGCAGGGGAATGTAGTAGTGGCATGCTGCTGAAAAGTGAATTGTAATAGAGAGATCTGGAAGGTGTGAGTAGTGAGGAAGTGCGAAAAGTTAAACAAGTCTGTAAAGCTAAAAAGATGTCCGAGAGCGAGTAAAGTCAGAGACCAGGTGGGGGACTGTCACTCGTGTCCGTTGCTTCGGATCAATCTGGCTCTGCCACTCAATCCAGTCTCAGGTATCTTAGGTGATCTCATCGCTTGACGAAAATATCATCAGCTATAATAAACCACAGCATTTAGCAATGACTCTCCGGGGATGGATTGTGATCTTTGATAAATAAATAGAAACACAAAGATGTTTATCTCATTATCAATGTAAACCTTCAGTAATTGGCCACACACACACACACACACACATACACACACACATTAAGGCACCAGCTCCCTTTTCTGTTATAATGCAAAGATCAATTTGTTTTTGTCTCAGCGTTGGTCAGGTCGTGACCGGGGTGTTCTGTGATGTGTGGAGGAGAGATGCCAGCAGGTGTGCAGGTCGTGACTGGATTTGTTCTCTATGTGTGGTTGGAGAGCTCCCGCTAGTAACCCCGCTGAAAGCCGTATTCGTACCTAATGCTCATGTAATTAGGCGGTGAGTTAGCGACTTCCTCTCCCGATGGGGCTCGCAGTGAATCTACCAATAAATGGTGATGGATGGAAAAGAATCAGTTTTCGATACAAAGTCACGAGGAAAAATGTGATAATGATTTGATTATGAACGAAAGGAATGCAAATATGGATGACAGGAGAATCGATAAGAATTTCGAGAGGGATAACTAAATGCCTTGGAAGAAAGTAAATACATACAATAAGCCTACAAAAGGTAGCTGTGTATGATAGAGTAAAAGACAGGTCTAGGACTGCTTTTCTTTAATGGTCACAGAGACGGCACGGACAACAGATTGCCTTAGCTAAGGCCATTCACATACGTTACACACACACACACACACACACACACACACACACACACGCACGCACACCACACACACACACACACAGCAGAAAAAAGAATCCCTTAGCACCTTCTACAAACAATTCCACTGATTCACTAAACTATGCTCACCTGCTTGATCTTCCATCCTCTCAAAAGCAAATTTGGCAAGGTAGCAGACCACGCAAAACAGAGCAACCACTGTCTGCCTAGCAACCATGGACACTCAAGACCTACACAACGAAACAAAAGAACCTCCCAGTATGATCCCACTTCAAAATGAATCCGCACTCGTTTCCCTGCATCAGCAACAGACCCCTCCCACTCAAACCTTACCCTATCCTTCTCTCACACTTCAACTTATAATCACAGATCTCTCCACCGCCAGCAAACATAAGACTAACAAAACACGCAGACGCTGAAACAACCCGACAAACACTAAACACCTGACCTCCAAACTCAGTCTTAAACTCCACCCCAATAAGAAATACACTCATCAGAAACCACACTTCCCATACAAACACGAGTAACACTTTCCAATTCACGCTCTGGGCATCGCCCATCCCTGCAACAGTACAAACACCTATTCAGCAGGTCCCAAGACCCTTCATACCCACGTTGCAACTATCACATGGAAGACATTGAACACTTGCTGCTCAATTGCTCTGCATTCTCCCACATAGACGCACACACATCACCACTCTTTATTACCTATGGTTCCGCCCGGTGGACGTGACCGGCTTCCCGAGCGCTGCGGGAGCCCCATAAAGATTTGAGAGGGGATTGCTAGGTAGGAATTAAGTATGTGTGTGTGTGTGTGTGTGTATATATATATATATATATATATATAGAGAGAGAG
>JAYMFT010096277.1:0-13888 GCA_038088735.1 Panulirus argus | reverse complement strand
CATTTCATCGACCAACCCCTAGGGGTGGATGAACAGCTGGGTTAACTGTGGACCGACTGCCGCAACCAGGATTCGAAACAATGCGCTCGACCCTGGGCGGCCCGTGAATGCGTCACGGTTAAGAAAATTATTTTCAGCAAAACACTTGGAAAAAAAAGGACCAATAAATGCTTCACTTGACCACTGACCATTTCACCACGTAATTATACATATCACGTATTAGCTATACAGACAACGCAACGCTCGCTTTAAATCTTCCTTCCCCGGTGGTCAAGGGGTTGAGCGGTCAACCGTCCTGGGTGGAGGACCGGGTCAGGTAAAAAAAAAAAAAAAAAACGTGACAGGCAGCGGTCGTTTGACCAACAGTCCGGTAGTTTGGCAGAGTTGGTATAAACAAATAAACGATAACTTATGCTGGCTGTCTCGATATACTGTTCAAATTACTTAAAAAAAATTAATGTATTTATTTTTCTTATTGTTTCATAACTGAATTAAGGATATATTTGGAGACCCCCAACAGATGTACACAACAGGAAAACAAGTGGGCGTGGCTACGGCTGTTCGCCCACTCAGGGGCATCATCACCGTTAAAAAAAACAAAAACAAAAACGCGTTTTACCTCTTTTTTGTAAGTAAAATAAAATGTGATATCAAGGACGAGGGATTCTGAGATACATCAATTATTGCCTGTCACTTGCAATAATAATTGTTATGCATAATTTCAAAACTCATAAGACACATCCTTAAGGATACGCTTTTTACCGCGTGTACGCACGCACACACACACATACATACACGCACACACACACACACACAAACACACACACACACACACAGAGTGTGTGTGTTCCCCATACTTGTTCGCCATTTTCCGCTTTAGTGAGGTAAGGACAGCAACAGAGGATGAAAGGCTGCATTCGCTCACATACATGTGCAATACATCGAAACCACAGCCCCCTATCTATTTCAGGCATTAGTACTTAGTAAAACTTAAAGAAAAAAAAAATGAAACCTTATTAACTTAGCTAAGAAAAGGGAGTAATATGGAAGACTGTGATACATGAGATAATTAACACCAGATGAAGACGTGCGCAGTGAGAACTACTGTCCCGGAAATGCTACTGAAACAACATTAACACAGGTAACATCTGTCATCGCACGATTGACGCTCATCTGGATGAAAATTTCCCGATGAAAATTTAAAAAAACAGTTTTTCGAGCAACCGCATGGAAATTACAATAATCTAAACGATTGCAGCTACCCTTGTCCATTAAGTAAAATCGGCTAATCCTCAAACAGTGGCGGAAGAAAATAATTACTATATATATATATATATATATATATATATATATATATATATATATATCAGAGCTGACTTTGAGCGTGTTCCCATTTAAATAACAGATATGGCTTCCAGCGTAATGCTGAAACTAAAATTCTACAGCTGGCTTCCTACTCGCTATCTGAAGTACAGCTGGTTCCCTTTAAGTGTTCTCATCAGGTTTCCCTGCATATCTTCCCTCCATCCCAGTTGATTTCCTGTGTTCCTGACACATATCAGGTGGCTTTCCGTGTGTCTGTCTTTCGTCACACACGACTCCTAGCGTGTCCCTGTTATACCACAGCTGGCTCTCTGCCTGGTTCTACTATATACAACAGCTGAATTTCCCTGTTCTTGCTATACCACAGGTGGCTTCCCCCGTTCCCGCTAAACCAAAGCTGGCTCCCTGCCAGCTAAATGCTACGGTTGGCTGTCTTAGTGATCCAGCTGTCTAAAAACTACAGCTCATTTTCTGTGTTCCCACAGCCTAGAGCTTACAGCTGGTTTCTTATATGTTTCTTCTACATGTCAGCTGGTTTCTTCTGTGTTCTTCCAATAAGCCAGCTGGTTTCTTGCATGTTCCACCTATATCCTTGCAGGGAATTTCTATTTCCCTCCCAAATCCCACTTGGTTTCCTTTGTGTTCTTGCAGCATCCCAGGTGGTTGGTATGCTGCGAGTTTTCCTAATATCTCACCTGGCTTCCTGTGCGTTTCTGCTCCAGCAAAGTTGATTCACGTGTTCTAGCTACACCACAGCTGGCTTCCCGAGTTCCTAGATCGTTTTCCTCCCTCCTTCCACAAGAAGCAACGACCTCAATTCTTTTAAAGGCCTCCGCACAAACACAGACATAATAAATATTTGCTTACCACTCGTATACGGGTTTCCACGGGAATTCTCCATATCTGTGCAACCTTCCCTTTTTCTTCTGAATGGTTAAGCTTGACTTTCTTCTGAATGGTTAAGCTAGACCTGTGTTGTTTTTC
Source organism: Panulirus argus (assembly GCA_038088735.1). Classification (NCBI taxonomy): domain Eukaryota; kingdom Metazoa; phylum Arthropoda; class Malacostraca; order Decapoda; family Palinuridae; genus Panulirus; species Panulirus argus. The sequence continues at coordinate 11,581 of JAYMFT010096277.1, read as the reverse complement.
CCCTACGGATCTAGCATGGTCTCATGAGGTTATCAATGTTACATGTTTCATTAAAGTCACGGTACTGCTCGCTGTGTACAGAGGGAACAAGCAATTCAATCCCATTCATCAATAAGATGAAACGTTCATTTCAAACTCTCGTGCTGTTACATGACCTCTCCAACCCAACGAGTGATGTGTAACTACGGGTTAAACTTCCTTTTTTGTCCCTTGCACAATAGTTACAGACAGTTACCCTTACACAACTGACGGTTGGATCAATAAAGTAATAAACACTAGAGACGCGAGAGAGGCGGCTGTCTTGTTAAGTGGTACATCCCGCAGCGACTCTCCGGCACGGGCCCGTCCTTACTTTTCCCCGAGGGTGTTGCAAGTGCCAGTATTTAATAACTACAGACAGAATCCGCTTATAGTATACCTCTGACAATCACACATGTCTGACCTAACAACTCTACCCTGCCCCCATGTCCAACACCGCCCTACAACCCTACCGTAAGTCCCGGGTTGTGAAGTCTATGCCATAACTGTGACGTGAATGCGAAAGTGTGCGTGTCAATTAAGCGGTGGAGGAGTCCTGTGGTGCCTGCTGTTGTCGCTCCCCGGCCCTATAAATGAGGGAGGGAGCGGACTCAGGCCATCCACTGTTCGAGGTGCACTTCCCCAAGCTACAGCTCCTTCTTCCTGCTCCTCCTCCCCAGACGGCAGACATGGCTGGACCCAAGGTATACATACGAAAATTCAGTTCCAAATAATGTTTAATCAAACAAAACCGCGATGCATAACAAAAACGCCTCTTTCAGAAACATTAATATTCTCATGAATGTAACAATCCAGAGAAATTCAAGAGTAAATATTATTCACCACGTCGTAACAGCCTACTGATGAAAGAAAACCCTTAAGAAAATGACAGTTGCTGGTCTCATAAACTGAAGATACGAAGAGTCTCTGGAAAAGGCCATACGCTCACCTGGCGACGGCGAACCGAGGCACCAGCTGACGTTTATCAATACTCGCGGTTCCTCTATCACCAAACTCGTCCAAGACGCTTGTCTGTTAACTCCACACCGGAAAGTTATACGAATTTTTCAACCCCTGGAGCTCGACGGTGGGACCCAGGGGTAAACGATGTCCTGGACTCTGACAGGACACTTGTGGGTTCAGGTCAAGGGCCGCCAGGTCAGCATACCCAAGGGTCGTATCGTCGTGCTCGAGGGACTACGACTAATCCCCGAAGCGGAGTTAGTGTAGTAAGGAAGAGGCGAGAGGAACGCACCATGGGGACTGAGCTCAGGTCGTTTCCTTCTACCAACTTCATCACTGGCCAGCTGGGTGGGTGGCCGCCCCACCGTGCCGGCATCGGAGGGTAACTGTGTCCACTGTTCGTGTGCCAATACATACATACAATCCATTTAAGACCTACAGCGATACTGGTCAAATGAAGCACTTACGGTTAAAACATCCTTTTGCTTTAAAACTACGAATACACGACCTCGTGTCAGTTAACTTTTTCGTAATTGTCAAGACAGTGAGACACTGTCCGTACCTTTAAAACATTCGAAACAGATATCACTTACATTTCAACAATACATATACATTTTTTTTTTATGCATTTCCTGCACGTTAGTCACATATGCGTTCCCAGTAAAGAATTTTTTCCCCCATTTTTGTAAAGATAGAGTGCATGCCTCCCACCAGCCAAATCAAATAAATACGTTACTGACCAGTAATGCACTTTTGGTGAGTCGAAACGGAAATAAATTAATTACAAAATATTGGTTGCACCGATGCATAAAATTGCTATTATAATTATCAAAGGCTCCTCCTCTTCATACACACTAGCCAGGAAATCCATCGATGGCACTGCAAACTCGTTTGATGGCTGCTACTCAACCGTCATAATTCATTAATTCTCTAATCAAACGTTCACCAACACACAAAACACAACTATTCGTTTACCTAAATTTCCCGCTGACTTGATATTTCAACGAAACAAATGCTGTTCGACACTTTTCAAATATCTCAACAACAAAAAAAATCAATTTGGAAAAAGCAATATTTTCACTGAAACTATTTTTCTTTTTTAACGACATAAAACTTGAGAATAAATTCAAGGAGACTATCAGTAGGAGGGCCAACCATTAGACAGACCCTTTGCCGTTGGTGCAAAGGAAGAAAGACGGCCATTCACTACATTACCTTACGACCCACGAGACATCACCAGCTGGAGCGGATGCGTGCTGCACATCAGCTTGGGTAATCAGGACACACCAGCTTGAGAAGAAAGCGTCCAGCCCGAGTCGAACAGTGTACATCAGCTGATGCAAGTGGTGTGCTCTAACTTAACCGTGGATCCCACACATCAGCTGAGGTTAAACTGTGTGTACAGCAGCTGACACAGGCGGGGGTAAACCGTCCGGTACACCAGTAAAGGTGGAGTGCACCGGGTGTACCAGGCAATTCACACCAGCTACAGCATGTAGTGTGCACGGCAGAGAGCTAACACACCAGACACCAGTATCATCATCTACGCCAGCGCGACAGGGGACTGGCCGACGTGAAACAATTTTCATACGTTTTCTATGTATTTTTGACGACCGTTTTTCTTGCGTAGATCGTATGTGCTTTAAAAAAATATATGCATTTTTACAAAGAAATGCTGAGGATGTTTTAATTCAAATATAAGTGTGTTTACTCCAAAAAAAAATGTATAGCTATTACCAGGTCTCCTTCTTTTGCCCTCTAACACCATGACCACGACCTGACGCTCGAAAAGTCCCATTTCACCTGATTCCTGAGGGTTGATCAGGCAAGAGGCATGGACGTCATACCCAGAGATCGTACCGTGGTGTTCACCAGTCCTACCGTCGTGATCCTGGGGTCAAACAGCCCCAGGTTACTCCCTGGCCCACATCTTCGCTGTCTCTAGACACACCTTACTGTACTGGTGCCTACGACACCTTAACGTGAGCTACTTCCCTGCCGGCAGGTGACCCTGGTGCTGCTTGTGAGCGCGGGTTTGTTGGCGTCGTGCCTGGGCGTGCCCCAGTACCCACCCCCGGCACACCCTTACGCCCCTGCACCCTCCTACAAGGAGCCGGCACGGCCCTACAACTACGCTTACTCCATCAACGATGATTACAAGGGTTTGAGGTTCGGCGCCGAAGAGACCTCCGACGGCAACACTGTCCAGGTAGGATCCAACACACGGGCAAACCTGGCAACACAGGCACCTCGTGATACAGAAAAATCACGATGCAACACAAGCGCTTCATGATATAAACTGCCACAATGCAACACAAGCACCTCATGATAAAGTCATAATGGAACACAAGCACCTCACGATAGTCATAATGCAACAAAAGCACCTCATGATAGTCATAATGCAACACAAGCACCTCACGATACGAAGTCAAGCAATACAACACAAGCAACGCAAGTAACACATGATACAAACGGTCAGGCCACAACACACGCAGCCTCCCTCCTATACCCTTGGACTTGCACACCCACTACCTGGCGCGCCCTCTAGCCTCACTCAGAATGCAATCATACTAAACTATAAAACATTAGGATCAAATCTTCCCATCTTTTAGTTGGAACACACTAAATGCACCCATTTATCAATTAATCAGTTTTTCACGAGAGTTACGCACGGAAAAACTGCTTAAAAGTCATAACTGCCATTCCACATTATGACCGTCGGGTTAAAAATGCATCCAGTTAATTACCACGGGATATTTACATAACGATAAAGACCACATTCTGGGGCCATAACGACACATTAACGTTAAGCCAAAGCCTCACGTACCCTATACTTTACACTGCTAAACATATACCAACAGTATACCAGCTAACATTACACTTCACACATACTACATATAAAATGGTTGGAAAAAAAAATTTACACGAGTCTAACACTGTGATCTTTAGAAACGAGTTGTGTGTTTAGGTCCTGTAGACCGTCATGGTTCCTGGCTCTGTACTGCTGTATAATGTCTACCCGAGTTTCCCTTTTTCTATTTTTCTTTAAAGATAAACATAGTGATCCTCAAGCCTATAGTGATCCTCAAGCCTATCTTAACTATCTTAAAGCCTACTGTGGCTGTCTTAAAGCCTATCTTGAGCTTCCACACGCCAGTGTTCCAGCCTACCTTAAAATCTTTCCTCTCGTTCCCTTTGGCAACTAACTGTAACCAACAGCAGATTAGATCAAGCTACCCTATATAATATTTCCCCAGGTGTTTGTACCATATACGCTAACCCGAGTGTCTGGTGGAATAATAACAACCAATCTCTACAGCTATGAAGCATCACTACCTTTGTAAACCTTGTGGTCCACGCGTCTCGTGGCCTGTGACCTTCCTTCTTGGGTAACGTTGGGGTTTAAACCAGATACGATGACTGAGGGTGATGCATCACTAGGACAGAGACCCGTGCTAGGCTAAGAACTGCTAGGCTACCCGCTAGGCACCTGCCTCGTCTGTTCTGTATCACGCGTGCCGTCCTTTCAGGGGTCGTACAACGTGGATCTTCCCGACGGCCGCAAGCAGCAGGTGGACTACACTGCCGACCACTACGCCGGCTACAACGCTGAGGTGACCTACACTGGCGAGGCTCAGTACCCTCACCACCCTCCTCCAGCTTCATACCATCCTGCCCCGGCGCCATACCACCCGCCTACACCAGCACCTTACCATGGCTAGGTGAAGCTAACCATCTCCTCACGTGATCCTGTCACACTAACTCACAGATTCATTTTCTACCGACACGAAAGGATTCATTAAGATGTTACATGACCATTTCAAGTCCATTATCTATCATGCGACTCCTTCAAAGTGTGATATTCCAGTCAAATAAATAATATATAAATGAATAAATGAATTCTTAAGAAATCTTCCAGAGAGATAATATATCAGTAAATGTCATCAGTTTCCAGCCCAGCCACCAATGACTTTTTGTCACACGTTTAAATTTCATATGACGAGTTTCCTGAACGACCATCCGCTGGCATATGACAAATCAATCTTGTTAATATATGCGAGCTGATGCGGCGAGATATCACGCTGAACATATATTTCTTCGCTCTTTTTTTTTTTTTTTTTCTGGCCCAGCTATCGTTTCCTCGCCTTCGACAGCGTCCACGTTGCGTCAGTGGGTCGTCGCCTCCCCCCCCCTCTTCACCCACATTGGAGGAGGTGGGTGGTCACCGGGCGGCCGACTGGCTCACGTGACGCTTCATCAACTACTAGTCAGTTTAGGGCGGCACGCGCGAAGTCCAGGTCCTCATGTGACGACTGGACCACCACATGTGACAGCTGGACCACCACGTGTGGCCAGGCTGGTCCACCACGTGTGGCCAGGCTGAGCGGTACACACTACCCGCTCGTGCCCATATGGCCCTCACGCCCCGATGCCGTCCCAAGTGTTCAATGGGTTCTTACGTAACTTGCTTCGTGTTGTTGTTCGCTTCTTGTTCTCCTGTTGAAGTTTGTTGCACGTGTTCTATTGCTTTAAAATAAAAACTGAAAATGCTTAACGCTGTCTCAATGTTGCTGCCTTTATCATCCCTTTATGATATAAACATTAACATTACAGGTGACCACACACACACACACACACACACACACACACAAAGCACAAAAAATTATAAAAGTCAAGCTTTCACATGAATAACTAATTCAAACACTGCCTTCCTTTCAAGCTGATTATAATTACGTAAAGTGCATGTTAATTATCTTCATACAAAGACAAATTTAAGGATGAAATAAAAAAATTAAACTTTCAGAACATTAACACTAGTTAAGTCTGACAAACTGCTTTCTACCCCGAAATACTTGTCACGTTTACTAGATCTGGTAATATGAAGCTTTATAGCATTTAATCACACATTCCTTGAGAGACATTGAAGAAAATCCTTACACTCAAATACATACAGATGCGCCATGGACAATCCTATGAATCGTCCTGAAAACAACCCATATCCCTGGGGAGAGGGGAGAAAGAATACTACCCACGTAACAGGGTCTTCGAGGTTCTCTCCCAGCTTCAGGTGGACAGGGTGGGTGGCCCAGATGGCATAACTCCTTGGGTTCTAAGGGAGTGTCTCTGAGCTTGCATCAATCCTTGTTTGCCTATTTCCCCTCTTGTCTAGAAACCGACACTTTTTTTTTCCCTCCCGCTTGGAAGTACGTCTTGAGGAAGCCCATCCTCAATAAGGGATCCCGCTCTAACCCTTCAACTACCGACGCATCGCTCCTAATTCAGCTGTCTACAAAGTCTTTGAAACTCTCACCTTCTCAAGCACTTGGGAATCCATTCTATTCCTCCAGATCACCCATATGGATTTCGCAGTGCTCGTTCTACTGGTGATCTTCTCTCCTTTGCAACTCAACTCTGGTCCTCTTCTCTCATGGATTTTGGTGACACTTTTACTGTAGCCCTCGAGAGCATGTCTTTGCCTTCTGAACCTCCTTCCTCCGGTTTCACCACTCCTCTCTGTTCTCTATTGCATAGTTACCTCTTTGGCCATTCCATCGCAGTAGTCGTCGTTGGAGCGACTTCCCCCACCTATCCTATCAACAGTGGTGTTCCTCAGGGTTCTGTCTTATCCTCTACTATTTCTTCTCTCATTCATTGGTCTCTTCTTACTTCTAACTCTATTCACTCTTAGGCTGATGATTCCACTTATACTTCAACTCAATTTTCCTCCCCTCCTCCTTTCAGTACTTGCTCTCTTTCTCGTACAGATCATTTTATGATGTCACTGACATCATAAGATTTCACGAACACTACTTGAAATATGGTCAAACAATGGCCACAGATGGTCAAAAAAAAATACGAGATAGGTTTCTCATAGTCTGGGACATGTGAAAAGACATCAGTCGCCGAACAACGTGTCTTGTAAGTGAACGCTGACTTTTATAGAACAGCTTTATTGGAAGAAATCATACCTTTCATCCGTTGCATTGTATGGGGTTTGTGGAAAGTTATCTGCACATAGCGTTTCGTCACGAATGGTAAAGACTTTATGGATCAGCAGCCCCAAAATCTAAGTTAATGAGCTGACTGACCAAATTTGACCCCATGAAGTCCTTCAGAGGATGAAAACAGAAAGAAAATGAAAGTAGTACCTGGGTATGCTAATGCTACCTCTCTAGCTTCAAATCTCTCGTCCCCAAAGCGAAGGAGTCGTGCAAAAACCTTGACTGTTGGGGAGAGGAGGAGAGCAAAAACATAACACACACAGTACGTCTTCCTGGAGAATTACACATAATTACATACTCATCCCACAGACCGTATGGTCCATGCAAGGCGGTCTGGCCTTAAGAGAGACAAAATCAGTATCTTTTTTTTTTTTCCCTCCCATACATGCCGCTGTATTACTAATGACAGCCGTATGTGAGGCCGATTCAATACACACAGCAACTGGAGGCTCTTACCCTACAGGGGGAACGCTACACTCTTGTGTAAGCCCCACTGGTCTCTTGATTTCCTCTTCGTCACGGCCAGCCATGTGTGAAGATGAATCGAGAGTCGTTTCATTATTTCAATACGAAGCTTCCGAGTCAAGTCTTACCCTTCACCGAAGTAACTCGTTATGACAAAGACGAAAACGTAAATGGTGAACAGAGAGCGTGGGACGGCGGACAGAGAAACACTAACCTGTGGGAGGGCGATGGTACGACCCTTGGAATATTGATGGGGTGACCTCTGAAATGACCCGAGTGAGTTATGTCAAAGGCCACGCCAACGCATCATACCTAAGGGTCGTAACGTCGTTCTGTAGATATAAAAGTCCATGTAATCTCCGGCCTTACACTTACGTCCGACCGAGCAAAACACCATTAAACCGATATAATTACATCTTTTGACAAACATGCTTGATTTTTAGATGCATTTTCTTTATCGTTTCATTTCTACGGACATTTCTCAAATTACCTCAGAGAGAGAGAGAGAGAGAAAAAATCTGCCTGTCATCTACTTTCGCATCGAACCCTGAAGTCATGGACGGAAACCGTCATGCACACATGAACTCATAGGTGATGTGCGTAAATGCGCTGTACGTAAAAGAAATACACAGAGGGATACAGGGGTAAAAATTTGCCGAGAGGGAGTAGGTAACTATAACCGTTTCCACGCAAGTGAGCAAAAATAACTACACGTCAAACTATCAAACTAACTTTGGAAAAAAGTAGCAAAGTTTTAAAATGTTATGGTGGTCACCCAAAATGTTCAAACCTTCCTGATACCTATTCCATAATTCTCGGCTACAGCAACACACACACACACACACACACACACACACACACACACACACACACACCCTATAATATTAAATTCCCCGCGAAATAAAGTACATTTATCACGCCGCTACAATAGCGTGGAGGCCGGACACACACACACACACACACACACACATTAACACGAGTTGAATCTGGAAATCTGACGGCAACTGAAGGGACTGTCAATTCTGAGGACGGAGAATCAATACTGCAAAAGTACTGTCGATACTGCGGACGGACAAACGTTCTTCTGTCAATACTGCAGACAACCTATTAACATCCGACACACGTACTCAATACTGTCGAGATAAGAGCATTTAAGTCGACAGAATAAACAGACAGTCGTTGATGCGGACAGACGGACGGTTAATACTGCGGTAAGAGGCTGTTGCCAGCCAACACTGCGGATGGACTCTAAAAACACCACGGACGGACGACTGAACTGCCAACACAAGTACCAGGGACGGGCTGTGGACACCAAGGACGTTTGGCAGCCGGTCACCACGGACGGAAACACGGACGAAGTGACCAAGAATATCAAGTTTTTGTCCCAGAAAACTCGTGCAGTATTTCGTGACGTCTGAAGCAGCGAGTTAAACAGCGAGTCATCAGTTTTACTATTAACACCTACAGTTCCCGCCACCGGTCACATGAGACCCTCCCACACAACCACGCAAACTGAAATCATAAATATGCAAAAATAAATCAAGTTTCGTGACCTGGATTACTGATGCAAACCTTTAAAAAAAAAAAATTGACTAACTGTTCTAAATATAAACTGAAAAATTTTAAGCTATAACAATTGATGAATTCTGAGGTGCAGTGCAAGAAATCCATTATCGAGAGAAAAAAAAAATCCCGGGTTTCTACACGGCTATTACTTCCTCATAAAAAAGAGCCGTCGAGCGTACAAAAAAAAAAAAAAAAAAAAAAAAAAGAAAAAAAAAATTGGACTCTGGTTAGCTAATGCGAGAGGGCGGGCGGGCAGGCCTTACGCAAACCCCGGCCGCGCCACCAATTGGGGGTGGCAGGAACGAACGGGAACAATCGAAGCCAAGGAAATGCCGCCAGGAGTGAGTGTGTGTGTGTGCGCGCCTCGTATCTGGGTCGTGTCTGGTCGTACTGGGGAGGGGTCGCAATGGAGGTCATCACTCGAGCTGGAGGAAGGGGCGTGTGTCGTGACTGATGGTGCTACGGGAGGAGGAGGAGGAGGAGGAGGGAAGTATTGGGGAGGCGTGTGAGGAGGGGAGTATGTGGCGTATGCTGGAGGGTTGGTTTTGTCGTCTCGCGGCTCTGGATCGCTGGCTATGCGGAAAGGTCACGGATGACCAAGCTCCCGAGTCATTTGCGGTCGTGCTAGGTCGTTGAAGGTCTAGTCGAGGACTGTAAAGGGTCGTGTTAAGTTGGGGGTGGTGGTTGTTTAAGTCTCCCTGTGGCTCGTGATCAGTCGTGGCGGAAATGAGAGCTTCGGGAGTCACGGCTCGTCGTGCTGAGGGCTGGTAATTTATGCTGGTGTCGTAGATGGTCGTTCTACTGTCGTGTCTTCTCACATTTACTTGTGCAAGACGTCGTGGGTCTTGGTGCTGCATGTCGTTGATGGTCGTGCTGTTGTCTAGTTACGCTGTGACGGGTCCTGGTTGAGCCGAGGCGGCGGTTGTCCTGGAAGAGGCGAGTCTTCTTGGGGAGTCGTGGGGTCGATGCTGGTCATGGGAATGGTCACGAGGGACTCCACCTGTGGCTGGCGTTTCTGACGGGTAGGGAAGGCAAGGGGGGCTTAAATGGTCGTGCATGAAACTGCTGGTCACAATTTTGTTGTCACTACCCGACAAGCAACGTATTTTATTGGTCTTCCTATAATTATAATAATAATAATAATGATAGAAACAAAAATAATAACATCATCGCTAATCAGTAATGTGCGTGTGTGTGTGTGTGTGTAATATATATGCGTGTGTGAACACATGAATGAATGACTTTTAACAGTAGCGTTGCTGCCACTGTTTACTGAATCAAAATTACCCCTTGAATGATTGCATTTAAATATGCTTCCTTACTATTATCTTCATCATTATTATTATAGTTATTAGCGATCTCCTCAGCAAGAACACTTACATACATTGCTTGTTAAGCATTTACAGCAGGTAGCTGTTTATTCATTCAGATATATATATATATATATATATATATATATATATATATATATATATATACATGAAGTAAATTTTCCCGGTGCGGTTGACGTAGACTAACATAAATTTCCCGGGTGACACCTTGGGTACATTTCACTCGTATTGGTGACAACATTGAGGTTGGTGGTGGTGGTTAGGCGGTGAGAGATGCAAAGTTTAGACCTCAAAAGTTACACTTCACTAACATTATTTCGACCTCACAACACAGGTAAAATAAAGAGAATATATAAATGAAATTAAGATAATCTTTATTGCCAATATTCTCGAAATAAAAGTAACGCTGGTGATTAACATAAACAATAAAGGTATGACAAAACAATGACCTCTAAAAATACTACCAAGGTACATTTAAAAAGACAATTAAGTGTGGTTTATAACTGTGCACTGAAGGCGCGAGGCTTATGCACATAACACACAGCGGGTATAGAGCCCGCCCGTTACTCAGCAATATAGAAAGGTCACGATTTTTAAATGCCAGTGACACTGGCAGCCGACGTTATTGAAAGTTATAAACTGACACGAAAGAAACGATATTTCTCGGGCCACATTCACTGACACCAATGCGCAGGCAGGCATGTATAACTTTCATTAAACACACAAGCGTCAAGATCTGTCGGCTCTATGAATAACCGAATATTCTACATCGATCAGTGGTGCAATATTCTTTTAAACACAATCTCGCTGATTATTCACTTGCATGCACACCAAAATGATCGCGACAAATTGCAAGATAATGAGACAAACAATCAACAACACAGTCCCCCCATTCTTAATAAATTCAACTGCAATACCATCCAATCCTGCCGCCTTGCCGGATTTCATCTTCCGCAAGGCTTTTGCCACCTCCTCTCACTCCACCAAACCACTCTCCCTGACTCTCTCACTTTGCACACCACCCCGACCAATACACCCTACATCTGCGACTGTATCATCAAACACATTTAACAATCATTCAAAACACTCACTCCATCTCCTCCTCACTCCGTCACTCCCTGTTATCGTTTCCTCCCTTGCCCCCTTCACCGATATTCCTATTTGTTCTCTTGTCTTACGCACATTATTTACCTCCTTCCAAAACATCCTTTTATTCTCCCTAAAGTTTAATGATAT
>JAYMFT010096266.1:0-13888 GCA_038088735.1 Panulirus argus | reverse complement strand
TATGCACCATACATATATATATACATATCAACATATACATATATACATACATACACATACACACATGTACATATTTATATATATATATATATATATATATATGCCTACATTTTCCCTTCACTCAACAACACAAAAAAACATAATCACATCATAATGATTTGATAAGCTTTAAACAACCACCCACTCAAGACAAAACATAATCACAGCATTATGACTCGACATACGCTAAGCAGCCACCCACCCAACCTACTCTTAAATTCCACTCCACCAGACATACACCCAACTGCGCTTACACTCTCCAGGCATGTATGAGTCACATTTGTCTGTGTTTCAAACACCACTATGTCTTCAGCATTACAACAGTGTTTAAACATATCATAAGATCCCCTCATACCCAGGGTACATTTTTCATAATAAAATCACTGAATACTTACCCCTCAGTTATCCTGCACTAACTTCATTCAGAAACACCACATCTCTTAACCTCTGATTCTAACCAATGAAGGTGGCCAGCTTCCTGCGTGCTTTAGGAGCACCATAAAAGGAATAAGTATTTATATATCCTGATAAATCTTTAGCTTTGGATTCTTGCCTCAGGATCCCCTTTTATGGGGTTCCTTCAGCACTCAAGAAACCACCCACATTCAATGGGAGGGACCGCAGGTTGAAAAGTGTGTTCATATTGTAAATATGTGTATGCATCTTTGTGAGGTTAGTACAGGACAATTAAGGAGTTAAGTATTCAATGTGGAAATTGCATCGGGGCATGAGGGGTTTTGTGATACACTGAATTGGTGGTTGTAATGCTGAAGATATGGATGGTGCTCAGAATGCAGTTGAGAAAGGATAACTATTCTACTGCTTGTCAAGGGAATGTAGTTTCTGATAGATTGTTATCAGGTGGAGTGGTGTTTAAGACTAGGTTGGAAGGATGGTTCTCTATTGTTTGTTGGTCAATATGATGTGTATTACTTTTTGTTGGTTTTACATTTACTGGAGTAGGGATGATCTGTATAATTATAGGCTGCTGAACTATGATGCTGGAGTAAACTCTTTGTTTCTATATAGGATTGATAGTTGGATATTGGATGGGAGGTGTCTAGTTCAGTTTCAAAGAACTAAGTGTCAGGCAAATTGAAATGAGATTGTATTGAAAGTATTTTTGTTTCTTTGTGCAGATGTTGAATGATTGTTGTTGCTGAATATCTAATGATTGATCTAAGTGCCATGTTTTATGTGGCTTACAGTTTTGTTATGTTTGGTTTGGACAGGGTGGATGACCAGGCAGGTAAGACATAGTTAAGGGTGGAGCACATGCTGTGTTTGTAGAGGATATAAGTCATCTGTGATATAAGACAACCATGATTACTTTAGCATGCAAAAAACGAAAAGGGATTGTCTGAGGATATGTTTTTATTTCAAGATATATTTCTCATTGTTTTGTGACTGATCCACTATTTTTGCAAAACTGCTGTAAAAAAAAAAGTAAAAGCAAAAAGGTATAGAATTAGAAAAAAAAGATGTAAGCAGAGCTTGTACTGTAAGTGAGATTTGTGTTATACAGAGCGAAAATGGCTTGTAAACCATCATATATCCACATCATATTCGGGAAATTGTAATATCTATTTTAGTCCATTTTATCCTTTTGTTGAATTTTGCTCTGAAATTAATCACCGTACATGATAATATGTATTAGTTTAAGAAATGACAGTTCTTCAAAGAATGTCTTCATAGAGAATGATAAAGAAGCCACCTGACTGTCTCTTCATGGATATCATATGAATCAATGTAGCTGGAAAACAGCTCTGAAAAAAGGAAAATGGAAATCAATAATTTTATAATTCAGGGTTTCTTAATATTTTTATACCTCTTATACATAAATCAGTGTGGATCTAACATATATGTTCGTGAATTGATATCCTCCAGCTGATGACCTTTCAAAAGACTTATCATTTCTAATGTTATTAGTCTGTTAGTGTTACCTCATTGCATTAGTATAGAAAAAGGCAGCTGAAGTTGATGCAGCATTTGCATTTCTGACGTAGATATGTAACATCACCCTCAGGTATACTTTATTGACCTGAAATTGCTTAATATGATTTGATAGTTTTGGTCAAAGGAAGCTCATCCAGGAGCATTTTTAACTTCAAGAGCAAAGAGTGTTAGAAAACCACTGCTAGTTTAAGCCACTGTAATTGTTACATTGCCATAGACAGAAATGAGTAAATTCACCTTGGATAGTTATTTTCAGTGAATTATTTGTAATAAAATTGATTACCACAGAAAAGAATATTTTAATTTTCTAAGAAACATATTGGTATGATTTATTTCATTGTTACAGGTTTAGAGGGCACTGGAAGATGCAAAAAGATGTAAGCAGTTGCAGAGATGTTATGAGGTGGTATTTGTGGTCACACATCTTGGTTTACATCAGGTCAACATGTGAAAGTGTGTTGCCATGTGATTCCTTCATATTTGTGATGTACTTAAGTTTTTAATACTTTCTCTCGTGACTTTCCGTGGAGGGCAGCTGTGTGATAAATGCTAAACGACATTCAAGAACTTAATTAGCATATTATCAGGATATCCAAAATTTCTTTGTAAGCATACATGTTATAGGCAATTTCCCTAGTCTCTATATGAGACAAAGATGTGAAAGTGCTCCATAATTTATACCTAGTAGGGAAAGTTTTCCATTCTCACATAGTGAATATCATTTAAAATGAATCATATTTTAACAGAAGTTTAAGGTGATGTTACAGTTGATGCTGCGACATCCTTTTATTCTGTAACATTAATATCTCATTCAGATTTATTTGAAGTTTACAATGATAGATTTCTGTTCCCTGACTGTACAGCTGTTTTAAGCAGTACTAAGTATATGTTTGATATTTTTCAATTATTTGTATTCATATTTGTTCTCTGGGTGCCAGGTGACCCTGTCTCCAGAGTTTCTATCTTTTGTTATAAACTCAAAAATTTCTCTTTAAACCAGACATTGCCTGAGATCAGCAAACACCCATAGTAGCATGAGTGAATGATATGATAAAGTTTCTTGTTGTCTTTCTTCTTGGATAAAACTGCTGGTATGGATATATGCAGTTTTCTTTTGGCTGTGTAATAGAAAATACTATGGAGTGTCATGAATTTCTAGGAATCTTTTATTTGCTGTAGGCACACATCAGACATGAAGTTGTCAAAAGCTTTCACTATGTCATAAGCTCCAGGAAACTTACTGAAAAGTGATATTGTTGTGCCATTTGTGACTTTAGGGAACTGTATAGCTTGCTTTGGCTAGGACTTACAACAAATTTTGGTTTTTCACTTGCTTTTGAGGAACTAAAAGGGTTTTGCAGGGTTATTTTGCTAGAAAAGCTGTAAGAATCGTTTGTCTTGAAGTATAATTATGTTGGAGGTTTTCTTAAATAAACATAAGGTATTAGTGCACCTCTCAGTCTCAGTAGAATATCATTATTAAGAATTTGAATGAAACAGAAAACAACTGAAAAAAGGATATAATATGTTTTGCAATAAAGAAAAAAGAATGTGGAGGACCTCTAAAAGCTTGATTGAAGGCTGGAAGTCAAAGCTGGAAATAGAATGATGTTGCTATCAGTGTTTAATTAGTGCATTTATAGATAATGTCTTAAAAGGTTATGTCAGAAAGTAGTGTGGGTAAAGGAGGTGCGCTACAAAATATAGAAAGAAACATGCAAGAAACTAGGAGAAACAACTTATGGTTGAAATCAAGTGTTGAGTTTATAATGGCTGAAGCATTTTAATACTAGCATAGGATAGGTCTTTAAATCTTACCATGCCACTGCCATTTATGTGTACCAAGTAACCCAACAGATAAAGAGTTTGGAGCTTGCATGAGTTGCAGATGACTTATGGCATCAAAATATGACTTGAAAGCCTATTTAAATGTAAGCAAGAAAATTGAAAACATATACCGAATGCACATCCTCCAAACTTTATTAGGATGACATATACCCTCATCAGTGATAGGGTTAAAGGACTGTGTATAAATGTGGTATGAATATGATGATTTACAGTAGGAAAATGGGTATCAGCTAATGATGAAAGGGAGAGGATAAGGTGGACTAAAAGAATAAGGGAGCATATATAAGGGAATCACGTTATGGAGCTGCAGTATGAAATGTGCAGTTGCTTAAAATGTTTCTAGGTGAGGTCTGCAATAGGTAATCTGCTGTAAAATGATGAAATACATATAAATATTTATGTTTCATTTAGGCAAGGTCTTGAATTGTGAAATCAAGTATAGATGCAACATAGATTTTCAAGCTAATGAAATAATTCAGTTACACATGAACACACACACCAATACAAAGACTTTTGAATTGAAAGAATACAGTGACCCATATGCCTGCCTGATGTGTTATTGGTGAACTGAGAGAGGCAGTCACCATGACTTAAACAACACTTATTGGAAGCTTGGTTTACTGGGCATTACAAATGATATCAAAGAAGGAACATTACACTTATCTCTTTTCTTTCGTTGATTTCAGAATTCCCACAGATTTGGGTTTTCTGTGCAAATATAGTGGATTTATTATTGTTTGTTTGTTAATACTACTAGCACCATTTTTATTGCTGATTACTCTCCTCATTATTACAGTGCTCTGTTATTATTGTTATTATCATTATTATTATTATTATTATTGTTATGTGAATATTATTATTTTTGTTACATTATTATCATATCTGTCAAATATGATGAAAATGATAATGATAATAATAAGAATGATAACAATTATTATCATGATGATCAGTTCTCTCTGTAGGAGAATTAACAGTACAGTAGTAGTGTTAACAGTTTCAGTATTTTATTGTTGTTTGGATTATCATATTTGCTAGAATTATTAAAAACTTAACTTATTTGTATAGTTATAATTTGTACCTAGTTTTCTTAAATATCATATGCCTACCTCAGCAGAAGAAGCTGACAATGGTAACTTTTGATGACAACCATCTAGAAGCCATTTTTTGCAGAATCTGATTTTGTAGCTTTTGTGTGTGCTTGTCTCATATTAATTCAAAGATTGCCCACATACTCAAATTTTGTACCTGTTTTGTTTATTGTGTCATGTTGCACTGATACTTGATAAAGCTGTTGTTCTAGTATATTTAACACTGTGTGGTACAGTTTTAACGTAACAATGTTCAAAGAACCAATTTAACAAACACGGATAATACCTTAATTTTTCCTGATCCCCAGTTGTGTGTATTGTAATACGAGTAACAGAAGTATTCCTTGTATTTTATTGTTTATAGTAAGGTAAGGACTATTTTTTTTACAGTATTAATACCTGTGATTAATAGCTATATTCCACTTATCCTGTACATAAATTATTAGAAAAACTATTGTGTATTAAGTAGCTAATGAATTTTATCTGGTATCTAGTGAAGAAAGCTGTAACTGGAAATAAGGAAATATTATTATTGTATTTGGTAAAGAAATTTATTTATTATCTATTTAAGAGAAACAAAACAAATTACCATAGAAATATGGTAAGGATTGATGGTAAATCCAGTGAGTGTAGAGATCTTGTAAACTGCCATAACATTGGTTGAGTAGGATGATTGCACATTTCCTCTGTTGTTGTGATATTTTGCCTATGCTTATCTTCAGAAATTTACATTGTTGGTCTGTGTCTTGCTGTTCTATATAATGATGCTTGTATTCAAGCACACTTCTAGATGTTGTTTAGGTAGAGCAGTGCTAGTGAAATTAGGATTCCACTGTACCATGGGTGAATGTCAAGAACATTTAATTGTCTTAGTTTTTATGTAATCACACATAGTGATAAATGAAACAAGCTATTGTTATGTTGTTGAAGAATTGTGGAGCACTCAGTTTTAAGCAAATTTTCATTTAAAAAGGTTGAGAGGGAAAATCTTTTAAGTTACACTGAACTGTTTAATGCAGCATAACTTTAATATTGCACATCCTGCAGATTCTCCTAGAGTAAACAGAATATCAAATACTGTACAATATGTAAGTACCCATTTGCATAGTGATGTGAGGGAGTTCTACACTCTTAGGGCCCTATTTCTTGAACATTCTGTACTGTCATGCAGCTTTTTAGACTTTTGTATATAGCCAGCATTCACAATTTCATCTCATAGTTTATTCCATTCATCCATTACTCATATTGTACTTTTTTCAACTTTTCTAATGCATATCTTGATTAGGTTCTTGTTTGGCATCTGATTTATCTTTGCAGCTTTCAAAGATGTGTTCTCTGTCAACTTCATTAAACTTATTAGAAGCTGGAAGGTTGTGATCAAGTCCCCCATACTCTTTCTTGTTCCATGGTGGGCAAGATTATGGCCTTTAACTTCTCACTGCAGCTCAGCTTTCTAAATTCTGGTACTGTCCTTGTTGCCCTTTTGTGAATTGTCTGTTAATTCTTTATGTTTCTTTAAGTGCATCAACCTAACTTGAAAAAATTTTTGTTTTGGTCTAATAAACACTATGATAGTTTGCTGAGCATTTCTTTGAAGTACATTTAAGTACATTTTCATATTATGTGAATCATTTTGGACTTAGGAAATGATGTCTGTAATCAGAATCATAAGTACTCCTTCAGCTGCCAGCTGAAAATTTTGATTAAAGGTAACTGCACCCTTGTAAGTCAAGGAGTCATGTATGTGGAATATTCATCTCTTAAAAAAGTAGATGTTAAGATTTAATGTGTAAATAGGAGAGAATGTAAGGCTTAACTTAGTCCTTCTGTCACAATGTTGTCAATCTTCTAAGAATGAAAAAACAGAATACAAATGGTGAAACTAAAAGTAAGCCTTGAACTATTTAGATGCCAAAATTATGCATGACTATTCATCACCCGTGGGAAGGAATGAGAAGTTAAGCTTCAAGACAGTTTTCTACCATGAAAATAAGTGTTGGTTATTTTATAGAACTTCTTGCAGGTGTGAGGCAAGTTGCATAAGCTGCTTACACAGTAATATATGTGCATGTTAAGTAAAACAAATGTACCGGTTATTGTGTCACAGTACATGGCTCAAAAAAAAAAGTGTTGTTAAGAGTCTGATTGTATTTTATTAACCTTGTTTTGTTAGTAGACTACAACTCCTTTTATGGAAAATAAGCACTTCAGAGATGAATAATACAAAATTTTTAATACTCTTCTTGTTAATAAAAGAATGAGGTTCCAGTTATTTGCTGATGCACTGTATTTGTAATGAATGACTATTATCTTTTATGTGGCCACTAGACCAGAATCCATGGCACAAAAAGAGAAAAAAAGGAATGATTGAGTTTTATAATGTACCAAAGATTCTGAGTTGCGTAGCTTTCTGGTGTAATGAAATGTATTGTCTCCACCAGAAGTTGATGGGGCCCTAGTTATGATTTGTAGAGAACGTTGATGTATCAGTAAATGCTGGTAATGTCTCTTTGCATAGACACTTTATATCCCAAGACATCAAATCTTTACCCTTACTTAAAATTTTTTCAAAAGTTTATATGTTTAACATAGCTTAATAACCATTTATCTCTTAAATAGATCTTGTTTTGGGATGCTTCTTGGTTCTGGATGGGCTTGGGTTGTGTGTGGTGGATGGGTTCAAGTGGAATGTGAAGGAGTGGCTGTGGATTGTGCTTGGTGAGTTGTTCTGAGTTGGTTCCGCTGGTGAGGTTGGCTGTGGGCTGTGTGTGATGGAGGTGGGTCTAGGCTGTGTGTGGTGGGGTGGATGTGGGTTGGTTCCGCTGATGAACTTGGCAAATTGAGATAATTTCTTGGGAAGGAAGTTTAGGAGGGTTTATATGTTGGATGTTGCTTTCCTGCTGAATGATTTGTTTAGTTGCTTTGGTTCCTTGTGATCTGTTGATTGTTATGAACTGTATATCGTGGTACACACTCTCTCTCTCTCAAAGTTGTCCATGATGTCAGTGAGTTATCTTGGCAAACGTCTGCCTCTCATGTACTATGCGTTTGCTGTAGTTCCACAGATACCTGCCTAGGTCCGATAATCTTCGTTATATATTATCAGCTTAGCTATGTTACGTTTAGCTTTCTGAATATTTCCTTCATTCGTTGTTTTTACGGGATTAATGTATAAAACTGGCAGATTCACCGCTTGGGATTCCCATTAGGATTATAGTAAAGTCTGAGTCAAGAAGGATTTATATAGGTTGGCTTGTACGGTGTTTTCCTATTTAGTGCGTTTTTTCTGCTGATTTGGATGGCAACAGACGGTGATGAGTTGTATGACTGTACCTGGCGGTATTTTCCTATCATGCAATAGTGTTTATTTTCAGTCTATTGTGCATGATGGCGTGTGAATTGTGAGACGACATTACAAACCTCATTTCTCATTTTTTCATTTTCGTAGAATCATTTCGCTGTGGTTTAGAGTTAGATGGTAGGGTGTGTGGGTGGCGGTGGATTGGGTGTGTGTGGGTGGCAGTGGGGTGGGAGCGTGTGGGTGGCGGGTGCGGGTGGGCGGGCGGCCGCCCGGAGGCTGGGCGCGTCCCATAACCCATGACGTCAGACCAGCAAATTAGTGTCACCGCCGAGAATGTCCCGTGAGATTATTTTTTTATGCTAAAATCATCATCATCATCATTACTAAATACTTATTATTAATATTAATTATAATCAGTCACTATAATGTATTCCGACATTGCCACCTGAAGATGCCTTCACCCACTCTAGTGCTCACGTCGTCTTGAGTTATTCCCATATATACTACAAAAATTTATAACCGAGTTTCAGCATTTTAACATCTGCCACGTCGTCAGGGCCGTGTGAAACGTCCGGCCGACCTTAGTAACCTGCACATGAAGACAGTTAAACTCTCCATTCAAGTCTAACCGTCCTCCTCAACCACTTCCCACGATGCCACTTGCTTCCAGAGCAATAAATCCGGACGATTAAATATATTCCTATACTGTAGTATAGAATTGAATTACTATACGATTAATACTTCTCCCTATTTCACAAATGCGAATTGTAAGTCAATGAAGCGCTATAGTGATAGATTAGAGATTTAAATCGAATGGGAAGAATTGGCGCCTTTTCGAGGCGACGTCATCGCCCAGAGCGGGACATTCTTGCTTGTCATTGGTCAACACGGGCCTTCCTCTGCTTGGGGGGCAGTTAATGAAATTTATTCTCTAGTGAGTTCACAAATACAGACTTTTTCAACCAGTTTGCAAATACAGTCGGCCAAATACAGCTGTCCATAGGATCAACATCTTCAGCAGTCCAGGTTAGTAAAAAAAATCTTTTTCGTGACTTGCTAACGAGCTGTCTGCTGATTAACATAATCAAGCGTCCAGTGGGTTTACAAAAAACAAATCGCCTCTGGTTTAACAAATACAAGCTGGTACAACCTTCAAGCAAGTTAAACAACGCTTCAGAGGATTCATTCTATTAACATAGCAGCCTTGCGCGATAAGAAAAAAAAAAGTTTTCCGGGAGATGAGACAACCGTACAATAGCTTGATTACCCAGCTTCAATTGGTAAGCCAATTCGGTCTTCCGAATAGGTTAGTTAATATGGGTAACTTGTTATCAAATTTGCAAACGGAGTCTCCCACCAGACTAACAAACACACCCAACGGGTTTTCTACTAAATTTACCTGATCAACAAATACAGTTGTCCGAAGGTTTAGAAAATACTTCATTTGAGAAATAATACAAAATGGGTAATTTTGGAATGACCTGAGCTACAAGGCAGCACGAATTACGACCGTTGAAATTTGAAATGCCTCTTAAGGTCAGGGGTCAAGAAGAGCATCGCCAACGAGGTGGTTCGGTTTAACGGACACGAACGTCAGTTCCCACGAACGGAGCAGCGCACGAAAATCGTTAGGAGCAACACAATGCAAGAAGGTCGTTTGCCAGTAACGAGACACAAGCAACGTTGCCACAAAAGCAACGCTCGAGAATCCTTGCCGGAAACAGCGCTTGAGACTCGTTGCTGTAGTAGAACAACGCACGAGCAACGGTGCCAAATTATTCCCAATTTCCAGACAGTATTAGAAGTTGCTGCTGTTTTGAAATATCCCAGAATATCTACCTCTCTCATTGTGTTCTGTACAGCAAGCCTAATTCATGTCCTTTACCTAGTAAAATGTCTTTAGCGTGTTGGACGTTAGTTAAACCAGAACCATAGACATATAAACCTCAAACCCACGTTTTGCCGTCTCTGTATATGGCCAAGACACTCCTTGGTCCCGTGGGAAGACCAGAGGTTGATGGGTCCGCTCTCTGGAAATGGCTAATATTTTAGTGAAAATCCGCCCTAAACAGACTCACCTCCACCCGCTTAGTAATCAGTATCTCAGCTAATTGAATTATTACTTAGAGATAGCTTAGGTTACTAATTACCCAGAATACTAATTGAGTATTGTAGAGATAAATTAAACCCCGTTTGTCTTCCAAGCAGATAAATCAGTCTAGGAGTCTACCAAGGCGGGCATTATAAGACCCCATTGATATCACATCATTTAGGTTTGATTTCGAGTCACCTCACTAAAAAAGAATCCTATTTGAATATTTCGTGTGGTGACGGCATTGACCACCTGGCCAGCTATGGCGCAAGCCAGACTCCTGTGGAGTGATACAGAGAATGAGAACGACAGGAAACATTATTTTTTTTATACAGACATTATTTACTAGACAAGGAGCAAGAGAAGGAGCGGTTATTATTTGGAAACCAGAGGGAAAATTCGTGTTTGCTAAGTGTATTAATGTCCAGAAAGAGTGACAGTTCAAAGTTAAGGTTCGAGAAGAATATGGAAATTGTCACTGCTCGTCATATAGCCATATTTTTATGTCTGTACAAGTCTAAGAATAGTGTCCAGGTGTCATACTATTGTACACGCGGATGACGTCACACATAAATATTCCGCCAAGACGTAACGAGTTGTCACGTTTTATTTTATCGTTTGAATAATATTCTCGCTGTTCTTAAGATCTGAACGTAAAACACGTACACTTTTAATATGAAACGTTCCAAAATTATTACTTATTGTGCGTTCGGTTGCATTTTCGCTCCGGAAATAGAAATCACAGCGAAAATATATAAAGGCCATTTTTGCCGAGTGTTTGCCTTCGTCCGAATGCCTTCATCGTGAAATCCTTCATAGGTAAAACAACCCTTATTTGTCCTTATAACGTTATTCAATAAACAGATGATTAATTCATATATACATTATTTAATGAAAAATTAGAAAGAATTCTATTTTAAGTAGTATATGATAATGATATGCAGGATTTCAAAATTATTGCAAGGATTCAGACGTGCCATCTGACCCGACGCATATTGTTATGACGAACACAATGTTATAAATACTTATCATTGTTGAGGAAGACACTTCCATTCTTCCTTTTTTCTCGGCTTATTTTGCTTTGTCACATACGAGTTGACGTCTACAGACACAATGGAACTTCCCACGTAGAGATATGAAGTTGATGCGGTTAGTAAATATGGTTGTACGAGTCTGAAAAAATTGAAGATTGTTTCTTAAATAGTATCTTCCGAAATATAATGCTCACGCCGACGGATACATCACATTAACTTCAAACTTATGTAACCAAACTGGTGAGTCTGGTAAAAAAAAAAAAGATAGGTAAATCAACACTAGTACCGTCTTACGGAAGACAGCGGAAATCGCTGGGTGAGAGATCAATATTTGTCACGCCCTCAAAGTGAATTTGAAATGACATGGGGTTGGGAAATCCAAGATGGCCGACTAGGTATTGACTTTTTGGTTAAGAATTTTCCTTCTGTGATGTGTTATTGTCAGATTCCTTCCTTAACGGTTATATCGATTTGAAATTAAAGTGGCTCCACGTTTTAGAATACTCCTGAAAGTTCATGAAATGCGGTAGGTTGAAAGATTTCGAATGTAATTATTAGCGAGGGAAGTGTAGGGTCTTTTTAAGTTGCGTGGAATGTCTAACACATAATTAGGAATACGGGGACAGCGAGAGGAGTATACAGACGAGTACCACAACAGTGATGTGTGATTATAGGGAGGCGCAGGAAGGAGGAGGCGTGGCGGAGGTTCTGTAGTGCTCCTGCAGGAGGGAGGATGCGTGGCAGGGATTCCGTAGAGCTCTCGCAGGAGGGAGGATGCGTGACAGGGATTCCGTAGAGCTCCTGCAAGAGGGAGGAGGCGTGGCCAAGGTTTCGTAGTGCTGCTGCAGGAGAGATGAGGCGTGGCTGAGGTTCCGTAGTGTTCATGCAGGAGGGAAGAGGCGTGGTTTATGTTCCGTAGAGCTCTTGCAGGAGAGGAGGGAGGAGCGTGGCTCAGGTTGCACGTCTGTCCTGTATAAGAGACCGGGATCATGGAGTCCCACGGAGAGCATACATGTAGGGTATTAGGAATCACATGTTGCTGCTGCCGCCGTTACTGCAGAAGGCGGTGACGGAGTCCCGTCGGTAGCCGCCCGATCGAGGGGCCAGAGGCGTCCAGACCTTAGGCAGGCGAGGGGCGATTGTGAGTGAGGATCAGGGTGCCCGCGCGCGGCTTTATAAAGTCCTCGAGGATTATATTATGTGGGTCATTCACGCTGGTGGGGCGTGGGGATCATGACGAAGGCTGCGGCGACGCGTCATTCACGCCGGGTGAGGTGTGAACGACGACTGAGGGCGGGAGGGGCTTTCTAGAGAGCGCCTCCTGGCGTTGCGCAAGTCAGTGGCTCCCCCCTTCCCCTCCCCCAAGTCCTTCAGACCAAATTGTCGTCATGAGGGGCGACCTCTCACGTGGACTTACGAGCAAGAGGGGCGTTGAGAGAGCGAGCGAACGACGTCACGCCATTAAACGACACTCGTTTGACATCCATGTGTAACAAACTGTGAAACGCACTGACAGACAGACGGACAGACAGCTACCGACGCGTTATTTTAGAGACTATAGTCTCTCTCTCTCTCTCTCTCTCTCTCTCTCTCTCTCTCTCTCTCTCTCTCTCTCTCTCTCTTTCTTTTCTCTCTCTCAGTGCATGCCGCCTAGGTCCTCATGTTACCATGCAACATTCACACCTGTTGAGGTCAGGGAAAAAAGAACATGATCCACATCTGTTCTGGTTAAGTGGAACATGAAATACAGCTGTTCTGCTCAGGTGGAACATAATCTGTAGCTGTTCTGGTCAGGTAGAACACGATCTACATGTGTTCTGGTCAGATGGAACATGATATACATCTGTTCTTGTCAAGCAGAACATGATCCACATCTGTTCTTGTCAAGCAGAGCATGATCCACATCTGTTCTTGTCAAGCCGAACATGTTCCACATCTGTTCTGGTCAGGGTGAACACGTTCCACATCTGTTCTGGTCAGGGAGAACATGTCCACATCTGTTTTTGTCAGGGTGAACACGTTCCACATCTGTTCTTGTTAGGGTGAACAAATTCCACATCTGTTCTGGTAAGCATAACATCATTTCCGATAATGTTGGAAATCTGGATGTGTCGTTTTGATACGTGATTTAGACTTAAAATGAAAAAGAAAAAGTAAAAAGAATTCATTTTTCATTTATTTTGTGAAAGCTGATGAACGGTGGTGGATTAAAGTTGGTAAATTTTTAAGGATTATTCTAACAGAGAAAACAACTTCATGTGTGATTATTTTGACAGTGAGATTGAGGCTTGTGTTCAGCTGGTGAGATCACGTGATGTGGGGTTTTGTTAGGTCGTTTTTGCGCGATGATACGACCCCTTGAGCACGACGGTACGACCCTTGAGCACGACGGTACGAGCCTTGAGCACGACGGTACGAGCCTTGAGCACGACGGACGACCCTTGGGCACGACGGTACGACCTTTGAGCACGACGGTACGACCCTTAGACACGACGGTACGACCCTTGAGCATGATGGTATACGACCCTTG
>JAYMFT010096256.1:0-13888 GCA_038088735.1 Panulirus argus | reverse complement strand
CGGAGAAGGGGCCAAGTGAGGATTTTCCCTCAGAGGCTCAGTCCTCTGTTCTTAACGCTACCTCGCTAACGCGGGAAGGGGCGAATATGTATGAAAAAAAAAAATATATATATATATGAGAAACGAAAAACACCAGGTGTTTGCTCTGATAAATTTGTGCGAGAAAAACTTGGAAAAAGATAGCGACAAATCGTATAATATGGGTGACAGATAGGCTTTGTAGCCGGCGCAACGAATATATAGTATGGGTCGATAGTGAGTAAATACAGCTAGTAATTTTTGTCGGGAGAGCACGGCATATGAGTGAGTAGGAGGGGAGAAAAATAGTTGGTACCCGGTTAAGGTAACTCTTTCCCCAAGGATGCATCATGTCTCCATGGCCGTTTGATCTGCTCTTGGACGGAAAAGTGAGGGACCAAAATGCAAGGTTCTTGACTTGAAGGGCGGATTTACAATGTGCCGAAGGTGATGGGTATGGGAAATGAAGCATTTTCTGTTTGCATATGACACGGTTCCAGTGACAGAATCTAAAGAAAAACTCTAGGAGATAGCTTTATAGTTTGGGACTGTGAAAGGAGAAATATGCAAGCAAAAGTGAATATAAGTGAGGTTTTGAGGTGCAGCAATAGGATGAGACAGCATGATCTAAGTTTCAGTGTAAATGTGAAGGACTTAAAGGATGTGGAGTCTACTTGGGAGTGGACGTGACAGCAAATGAAACAATAGGTCAGAAGCAAGTCATAGGGTTGTAGAATTGGCTGATTCTCTGGGTGCATTAAGAAGTGAGAGCAAGTGGCCATTTTCTTTCAAGGCAATTATTGATCATATTAGGAGTCCTAGTTGTTCCGAAGTGTTGTATGAAATGAGTCTTGGGCCCTAAACGCGAAACATAGAAAGAAACTTGATGTATTGGAAGTGAAATGTGTTGTGAAACAGACTGATCGTGAAGGGAATGAGTGCGTCAGGAAAAGTTGTGGCAGTAAGGGCATTCTGACTGAAAGGACCGACCTGGATGTACTGAAAAAGCTTGGTCATGTGGAGAAGATGAACGAGGGATGACTGGTTAAGAGGATCTATGTGCCTGAAGTACATGGAACAAGGTGACAGGGGAAATCGAGAATAAGGTGAAAAGGATGGAGTGAGGGAAGCTTTGAGATATCGGGGCATGTGCATTCGGAAGGGCAAGAGGCGTACATTAGCTAGAATAAATTGGATCCATATGGTATATGGCGGCCGATGTGCGGTCATTGGGCTGAACCAAGCTTGGCTGTGGATGATAGGCTTTAGTTTCGGTATATTGCGCATGACAGCTAGAGTTTGGATGTGTGCAGATGAGGCTACTGTTCGTCTGTTCCTGATACTCCTTCACTAAGGAAAACCATCACTTTCCCCCTTCTCTGTTTTTTTCTTTGGAAAAGTAAAACCGGACGGGAAAGATTTCCTGCCCCCCGTTCCCAACCTTTTAGTCGCCTTCTAACGACACGCAAGAAGTGCGGGGGAAGTATTCTTTCTACCCTATCCACTGGGATGATTTAAGTTCCAATCCTAGTTACGGCAGTCGGTTCATAGTCAACCCAGCTGTTCATCCATCCCTAAGGGTTTTTCTTCCAGAAGTTCTCAACTTCTCTAACGATTCTCTTATATTGCTCAGCTAGGTTACCAATAAGCTGGCCAAAGATCATTGCAAGGGTAGAACCAAACTCATTTAGTTACCAGTAATATGATTCTTCTTAGTTATACATTAACGCAATACAATGCAACACATCGTTTCGTGACTCGTGTCACGTTCGCAAGCGTAAGGACAGTGCGGAATTGGTCTAGGTTTATATACAAAAATCAAAGATCAAACGAAAAATTATTGACCAGTGAGGGATATATATGTTAGGCAACTACTCCCTTGTCTGACCAATGAACGCCTCAAGTTAGCTGGGCGTGCTGCTGTGTAACATGACCAGTTCTCGTCTCGCTCTAGATAGGACAAGTCAGACGTTGAGCACTTGGTAACAGGATAAGATCATCAGTTTCGGGGGATCCCTCCTTGATGTAGAGGGACTCGAATATCCAAAAGCCGTCTAGGGTCGGGTCAAGGGTATGATATGGACGTTCCTTTCTCTAAGATCTCCCTCATGAGTGCGGTGTTCTAACAGGATCTAAGGTGCGTCTTCGGGCTCCCACTTTGTAAATGACACGGAAGACGTTGGGACAATTCAGTGGTAGTCATGTCTATATACGAAGAACGAGTTGTGCAGTCCTCGTGTGGGCAATGGAATTCGTATGTGACATGACTTCTCTGAAAGTCGCTGGTCTTCGTGTTGAGTTGTTTTCTTGCAAGGACACTCTTAGTATCATCGTTTTCTGTTTACTAACTTAGTATCCCGTTTTCTCTTTACCAAATGTCTCCCATGTCCCTCAAGCATCAGAAAACTAAAAATAATCCCATACAAATATATCATATCACAGCTTTTCGAGATTTTCAAATAATTTTCCCAGAGAACTTTTGACTATATCATGTAGAATTTTGACACATTATTTTTGTTACATGTCATAATCTATTACCAGTTAGTCACTAGATCTTTACCTAAACCGACATAAGACTAGTTACGCAACAATCTAAAGAGCGTTTTCTATTTTCCTTTTTCGTAAACTGGTGGGTTTCCAGGCATTCAGCAATTTTGTTTCTTAAAGCAATTTTCTTTTGTTATCTTAATGCTTCGGGAATGCTATTTGTCAGCCCAGTGTTTTTTATTCTTGGATAGAAGTCATTAAGACCACTGGACTTATTCAGACTTAACTTTTCTAATTGGTCAAGTGGTTTATAGTTTTGAATGTTAGGCAATTAAAAGTTTTCAGTATCTCTCCTCGGATAGCGTGTTGTGATTTTGGTATATTCGAAGAATTATTGATAGTAAACACCGAATCGAAATATTTGTTTAATACAGAAGCTTTACTTGAGGATGTGGCCCGAGTAGAAGAGTTGCTTGATCCAGACACAATGTGGAAATGAAAGACAGTGATGATTTAATATGCTGCTCACAGAGAAAATGATATTCACATTGCACTTTCTTCACTCACACCTCAAAGAGAGTGGATATGATGGTATTCAGGACAAACAGCCAATTTCCAAACCTTACTAAAAGGAATCTAGCCCCAAAATCATGTGTGTTTCTTCCAAACTCTTCGAGTTATCACAAATGGTGGACACAGTTCAGCATGGCTGTCCGCCGCCCCTCGCAAACGCACGTTGTGTAAACTTTCCCAGTATAGGTATGCCTGGGTGATCATGCAAGCCGGCGCTTGACAGCTCATTATTGACATGCAGTTAAGACCTCGACGGGTCTTAGTTTCCCTCCAGGATCCGCATCATTCCTTTAGAAATACATCTATTGGTTCCCCGAGGCCTACTTAGTAATGCATCTTATACCACTCCTCAGGATATTCTTATTGATATACTGTTTACCAACTCTTTATCCTTGCACAATAACGTTCCTGTAGGATCCTTGACGTCCATGTAGTGATGCAATAGTAAGAGTTACTGAAGTCCCTTCAACGTCCCTCAGTCACTTGCAGTCCCTAGACATCGACTTGAGGACGTAACTTACGGCTAATGCCTTGTACATGTATATATATATATATAAGACCCTCATCATTCCTTGAGCAAATCAACGCCTCCTAAAGTGATTCATCAGTGGGAGCTTCAGCGCTCCTTGCTGATGAACTTGCACGTCTCTCAGCGTTTTTTGACGGCTAATTGTCATGGTCTTCACGTCCTATTGTTGACGTACGTGCAGAGCCCTCAACACCCCCATACTAATGTACATACCTGCACTTGGTTGTGGCTCTGCATCTGGTACACGGTGCTGCGCGTGGCGGAGGCCAGAGCCAGCAGCACTACCAGAGATAGCGCCACCTACAGGTGGTGCACGGCAGGACATGATGAAGAGAATGATGTACACGATTTATTGAACTTGGTTACAACAGTAACAAATCATCCAAGATGTAATCTCTGATTACTTCAATTGGATTTTGCTCTCTGGAAATTACTATTTTTACGAAATGTTCCCGTTTGGTTTTAATCAATCATTGTAGATTAAGTTCCTTCAGACATGAAACATTGTGTTAGACGCTGACTGACTGTAATTCTTAAGAATCATAAGGAGAGCATTCTTCGTAATGTACATAACAAAACTGTCCAAGCTTAAGCTTAGTTACGTTAAGTTTCCCTAAGTTTGTGTTCGTGAAATCTGTATTACAGACATTTGGGGCATGTGATTGTTGGACGATGTACTTACTTTTCTACCTACATCTTTTATCTTTAATTTCTATGGAGTTGTTAAGGAGAAATGTAAAGACTAGACTGAGAAGATAAAGAAGGAAAATGGGTGATTGTTGCATAGTACAAAGCTGTTTGGTGTAAACTGATGAATAGGAGTGTCTGGTCCATTATCTCTATTCCCCCAGTATGACAGGTGTGTGTATTGATGTTGTGCGCTGGTGAGGAGGTAAGGTAAGCCAGGCTAAGAAGTGTTCATGGAGTGTAATGAGGGAGGAGCGGTGTTTCTTTCAGGGTCATGAGGCTCCGATGGAAGCATATGTGTTTCATGTTTGGGTCGCTCTGTAGGTCTTGGACATACCAGTAGTTTGCGGATGTTGTCTTCTAAATTCTGCCATATAATCAGTACAAGTTTTTCTCTATCGTGGGCCAGATGGTTCCCTGTTGTCGTAGACGTTTATTTTTAATATTTTCAATGTATGGATATTTTTCTTTAAGGACAAATTTCAGCACTTTGTTTTGTGTCCTTTGCCGCATATGTGGCTCAAAGGCCAGGAGGGTGTGTGGGGACTGGGAAGTACTAGCTCAGAATGGGGAGGCCTGGTGGGTGGGTAAAGATTTTGAAGTAGCTTAGTGTAGGGAGGCTTGTTGGATGGATAAGGAATGGGAAGTAGCTCAGTATGAGAAGGCCAAGTGGAGAGGTAAGGACTGGGGAGCAGCTATGTATTGGAAGGCGAGATAGGTAGATGGGGAATAAGGTGGGCTCGGTATGGGGAAGCCAGATACGTAGGTGGAGGGGGCCAGGTGGGTGGATGAAGAGTGGAAATTAGTTTGGTATAAAGAGGCCATGTGGGTGTGAGGGAACTCAGTATGGGGTGGATCATGGACATGGCAAGAGACCCTTCTTTTTTTTTTCTCTTGGATGTGCCAGAATCTGTGCAAACGTGTCAGGGTTGATTTACTTCTGCTGTTCTTTCGTTTATGTGATGTAATATTAAACCTCGTAATGCTTGTATCTGTTTCCTAGTGAAGCTTCCAGGCAAGGACGAAAGTCCACGTTGAGGCCGAGAATTAAGAGGAAAGGGAAGAGAGAAATCTAAAGAGTCTTCGATGATAGGGGGAAAAAGACTGCTTTCGGAAAAGTAGGGGAACTGGACGGGGGTATAGTTGGGAGGTGAAAATGTTATTCATATCTAAAGAAAAGTGGTGGTACGAGAACGTATGGGAAGGGAAAAAGATAATAGAGAAGGGTTTGTGCATTGTGCGTAACGTGAGAAAGTAAGACTAGCTCGGAGGCTGTTTTAATGAAACAGAGACTAAGACCACAAATCCTGATGCGGAAGCTCTAAGGTAACTCCAGCCACCACGTCAGTTGTCCTTAGAATGTTAGTACTTCCGTGGGCGGCTGCTGTATACAGTCTCCTGGCACGGAGGGTGATGAGGTGGTTTCAGACTTCAACATTCCTAAGACAGAAGGGTTGTACTTTCCTCGACGGCTGCTGTCTACAACCTACTGACACGGACGAAGTACGAAAGTTCTAAGTTTCACTTCAACATTCCTATGTCAGAATGGTAGTACATCCCCGGGCGGTTAGTTTCTGCAGCCTAATCATAGGCCACTGACTTCTAAAAAGGTATTGATAAAGTACCCTACAAAAGCCTGTTCCATAAAATCAAGCTAAAGGCAAAGGAAATGAAAATTGCCCGCGAATAGCCTGCTGGCTTGCAGGCAGAAAACAACTAGTGATATGAAATGGGAAAGAAACCGACCGCTTCAGCGTTGCGAGCGGCTACCACAAAAGTCAGTCACAGGAACGACGCTTTTCATCATCTGTATGAGTGATACGTATATAGACAAGAGATACCAGAAGGATCACAAAATTTGCAGATATACGAGATTTAGGTAAAAAACACAAACAAAGGAAGACTGCATAATGCTTCAGAGTGATGTAGACTTATTGATGCAGTAGTCAGAGATGTAGCAAATGGAATTCAGTGTAGATAGACGCAAAATATTGCATTCTAGTGATAAATAGAGCATACACGAATCTGGAATATTCGGTAAACCATCAAGAGGAGGATGATACGATAAAGACCTTAGCGTGATAATTGGTAATGACCTAATCACACAAAGAATTGCACAGCTGCTTACAATTTCAAACAAACTTTTAAGTTTCATCGCAAAAAATATTAACTGTAAAACGAGATACAATCAGTATTCTTAACATTACCCTTATCAGACCTCAGTTAGAGTACGCTGTTCACCTTTGATCACAAGATTTGGAAAAAAGCATAAAAATGGATAACTGGAACAAATACGAAGAAGAGGAATTAAGCCGATTTTCAGCACAGAAATAAAAATCATGAAAAAAGTCTTGAATATTTACAGTCATGATATATGCCATAGAAAAATATAGCATTTGGGGAGATCTAATAGAAATAATCGTATGAAATTAGAGGGAAGGAGATGCCATCCAAACGAGTGCAAAACTTTTGTCAGCATACTCTCTCCATATTGCATGGTGCTCCATCATAGCTACTGTCCTTTTAACTGATGTTCCGGAAGGAGTGATGGATGGGGAGACGTGTGCTTTACCATACTATCTGTATACATTAGAAATTTACGATGATATTGATGTGGACTCCCGTGGTGTAGTGGTTAGCGTTCCTGACCGTGACGCATTCACGGGCCGCCCAGGGTCGAGCGCATAGGTTCGAATCCTGGTTGCGGCAGTCGGTCCACAGTCAACCCAGCTGTTCATCCATTCCTAGGGTTTGATCGATAAAATAGGTACCTGGCTCAGGCTGCGATATATCTATATACATAGCGTTAATGGGATGGCCTTGATTAGGGCCTCTGCTGCCCGTGTCGTCTCAGCTAACAATTTATGCATATTACAAAATATCTTATCAGTATATCAATCCATATCAAAAATAATTGTACGGATTATGAAAAAATGGTTCTAAATATTTTCGTTTGTGATCTTTCCCTTTGCAAAATGAAAATATTTGAATGTGTGACAGAGTTCTATCCGTGTTGTGTACAGCATGTTCTGTAACAGTAGTCACATGTACATCTGATAAATGTACGGTGCATTATCTCTAGCGTAAAGATAATAATGAATATTTTTTTGTTCATCTTTCATCTCAAGTGTGCTTCTATAAATATAACAAAGGTAGTCTTAAAGTTATTCAGAATGATGCCATTGTTTTCACTTTTAGTCTATTGTTTATAAATGTACCTATTGTTTATATATTTCACTGATTGTTTATACTTTATGCCTATTGTTTAAATTCTGTATTTATTTCTTATACTTTTCACCTTCTGGTTCAACATTAACCCAATTGTTTACGATTTTTACCTATTACTCAATCTATCACCTGCTGTTTACACAATTTACCAACTCTTTTCACTTTTATCTATACGTTGTAATAAATTTTTCTTTAGTTTAAGGATTTACCTTCAAAAGAGCAAAATGATATACTTTACCTTTCATCAAAATATTCCTGCAGTGACCAGCTCTTCTAAGACAAATTTCTTGCAAAGTTTGTACCAAGTTCGTAGCAAATAAGTATATCATTTCCCTCGTTAGACTTATTTGCTACATTGATTCCATTGAAGAATTTTCATGCAGTCAACGATGTCAATGACCACAGAGTTCCAAGTGATACAGTTATCTGGTACAGTGATACAGCTGCTTGTACCAATGGTTCAGAGGGGCAGTTACAGTTCAGGATAGTGTGTGTGTGTGTATTTATCTATTTATACAATAAAATAAAGTAGCTGTACACTCGAGAAGTTCCACCAATATGCGCCTGTCCGTCAGTCTGTCTGTGCTTGTATATTCTTGCTTATGTGTGAGTGTATGTGTTTGCATGCGTGTTTCACTATGTATGGTCATATGTATGAGCGTCAATATGTTGGTAGTATGTTTGCTCTTGTATGCCATGATGGGTGTGTGTACAAGCATGGATGTGTTTCAGTTTCCATAGAGTCTGCTAATCAATTTTCATGTATATCTTTTTTACCTTGGGTATTTTCATATGTGATTCTCGTGCATCCCTCATACTGTGATAACTGTTTCATAGAAATACAGTGAAACAATGGGATTTCTTTATATGACTAACAATTGTCATTGTATTTTCATATACAATTTCTAAATTGATATTTGTGGAACTTAGCTCAAAGAGCATCAAACTTTCCTCACTGAATCATTTACATGTAATCTTTATAGTGATGTAGTTCATTCATCTGATCAGCAACGTCGCTACGTACAGAAAGTGACGTTTGAAGAGAAGTCCACAAGCATTGATGAGAAGGAAGGATTCTGATTCCACTCCTGTTGATAGACAGGTGGAGCATGAGCCACCACAGATGTGTGAGCAGTAAACCATACTTGGGTGAATAAAATCCCTTGTAGATATGAAACAGCTGTTCACAAGAAAGTCAGTCACGGCACTTGTAAATTACTCCCGGATTCTGTAAAGCAAAGTAAATGATGTTGATTTTGTGGGGTTTCTGGGACAGAGGGGATGATATCGTCATGCCCAGTAAGTTTGTGTTATTACAGGATTGAAAAGAGTGTTTTGAAATTGAACAGAGGGAGTCGAGTGTCAGATAGAAATATATGTGGAGAAAGTGCATTTTAACACTGTTGTACTGAACTAGGTTTTTGACTGCTTATTCTGAGATGCTGCACAGGTCCGAAATGAGAGCGAAAATAATATAGTATGAGAGAGAGAGAATACAGGTGTTAGAGGAAAGAGGAAAGGGAAGTGATTTTAAGTGTGAAAAGTGGAATCATAAGCATAAGAGAAAATAGGGTTACATACAGATAAAAGATCTTTTGTAGAGAGAAGAAAGAGAGTAGACAACAGAAAAGAACCCTGAGGGACTCCATTGCTCGTATAACAGAAAGAGGAGGTCGCTCCATCTACGACTAATACTGTGGAACAGCTGTGGAGGAAACAATACATTAGGATACAGAGAGAAACAGAAAAATCAAAGGAAAGAAGTTTATAAAGCAAAAAAAGACTTCTGTTGCACTCCATCAAATGGGTTGGAGACGACGAGGACTGGGATAGAGATTTTACCAAAATCCTTGAGAGATGAGGTCCAGAGGTGAGTCACATAGGAGAGATCACCAGTTAACCTTGCACTGCGAAATCCATAGTGATGTAATAAAGTATTATAGTAATTTTCTTCTAAATCATAAACATCTTTCAAGCCTGTAATGTTAAATAGTCTGGTTAAAGCGTTTTGATGACAAATAACTCGAGAGAACATTTTGCTGGCTGCCAGGTTTGGCATTCTCCCTCTTCGAGCCCTCCCAACAACACAGACATTGACCCAAGTCTCATATACTTCCTCATGAACACTCTCCCTCCCTTGTTCTTTATACCTGGTCCACACGACACAATACTCAGCCTTATGGCCGTAACTAACACCTTTATTAGCCCCTCATAAAACACCTCAAGGGTCCTCATACCTGTCGGAGTTACCGTTGGCCCCCTTGTCACTCGCGTAGACATGTCCCTCCCTGTAGCTCCGCCTGAAACCTATCGCCCGGCCATAACCTTCAGCCTCTGCGCCAGTCGCTTCTTTATTAAGCTTCATATAACCTCCGATCTCCTTAGCTTCAATATGCCTATAAGTCCCCGTCCCTTACCTTCTCTTACTGTCCCTCGCCGCCCATCCCCGTCTCTCAACTGTCTCACACCGTCACCTCACCATCCCTTGACTGTCCACACCGTCTCTCACCCGTCCCTTCACCGTCCGTCTCCATTCCTCATCCGTCCCTTAACGTTCCTCACCCGTCTTTCACCGTCCGTCACCGTCTCTAACCCGTCCTTTCCCCGTCCCTCAAACAGCCCTTGTCAGAGGAGCCTCCCACATTCGTCCAGTGACCTATGACCTTTCACCTCACAATACATTTTCCTTTACTTCATCCAGCATTTACGTCACTTTTTACTGCCATTCCAAGTCTCGTGGTGCATTATTCCTCACTGGTTCTACGAATGGCGTAATTAACATCCATGTCTGTCATAGTTAAAGATCTTTACAAGTCGTAGGTACAAATTTTCCCATGTAGTATTTCATTCACCAATCATTCTTTTATGGTCTAAAAGTAGAGAAAGAGAGAGAGAGAGAGAGAGAGAGAGAGAGAGGGGGGGGAGGTGAACCAGGTGTTTGCTGTGAAGAAACTGCGTGAGGAAATCATCGAGAGGGAGAGTAACTAGTACGTGGTATTTACGGAGCTGGGGAAAACGCGTGATGTGGGTCACCCTATGGAAGGTGGTGCGAATGTATGGGCTGATAGGAGAGAGTCGCTGACATTAGTGAGGAGTCTCTACCAGGGCCGGTGTGAGTGCGAGTAGGAACGGAGGACAGTCGATGGTTACCTTGTTAGAAATAGAATGCCAGAGGACGATATGTGTTGTGAGGGGCGTTGATCGTGCGAGGAACTAGGATGTTATCGTAGGCGGAGTATGAATGAGATGCCTGACCAGTGTGTGATGATACGGCTCGGGCATAAGGCTGGTCAAGAGGATGCCTGTGTATCAGACGTAGGGGGAGAAGAGCGAAACCAAGAGGATTATGAGAGGAGGAGGTGAAGTAGGCTCCGA
This sequence comes from Panulirus argus, assembly GCA_038088735.1. Classification (NCBI taxonomy): domain Eukaryota; kingdom Metazoa; phylum Arthropoda; class Malacostraca; order Decapoda; family Palinuridae; genus Panulirus; species Panulirus argus. The sequence continues at coordinate 2,991 of JAYMFT010096256.1, read as the reverse complement.
GGGATATCGGGGCTTGACTTTCAGGAGGGCGAGAACCGTGGATGGGAGAGAATGAACTGGATCGATGTGGTATAGAGGAGTAGGGGCGGGGAGGGACGACATGCTATCAATGGGCTGAATCAGAGCTCATGGAGAGGTCAAGGTGAGTTTGGAGGAGGATGAGGGGCTTGGGAGTGGGTGGTGGGCTCTGGATTCATTTCAGTTCAGGTTCTCTCCACACTTACCGGAGCAAAGCAGACTGGTTCTCTCCCCAGTTATCACAGATAGGCAAACAGGTTCTCTCCCCAGATGAGTCGTCCATATCCGAGTTGTCACTTCCATACGACATCAGAGATGCGTATCTTACTCCTGAGGTTTCCGGACGCTAACAAGCGGTACAAGGAGGCTTCCTTGAGTTATAGGCTGTACAAGGAGACTAATGGAGTTTACAGGCGATGCAAGCAGACCTCCGGGATTTACAGGAGGTATAAAGAGGCTTACGCGGATTTACAGTAGGTACAGGAGGCCTCCAGGGACTTATATGTGGTAAAAGTAGGTTTCCGTGGATTTACAGACGGTAGAAAGAGGTTCCCGGCAGACCAGAGTGTTTATGGGGGGGGTATAAAGAGGTTTCCTTTGTGCTGATATGCAAATCGAGGGATCCTAGAGGAGGCAAGAAAGCCTCTGAGGAAGCCATGTGGTTCATGAAGTGTTAAGGATCTCATGATACTGCCGAAGGGCTCAAGACATTTCCATACCGTTCATGAGGTTGCCAGGCAGTGTCATAAAGATGTCACTGTCAGGAATATTTTGTCATCAACGAGATCAAGTCCCTGCCAGAGGGGGTATTGACATCACCAGGGAATTTATGACATCATTAGGGGAATTCTTGACCTTTCCATGGGTTTGTGACATCACCAGGGAGTTTATGACGTCGTCAGGGAGTTCATGACCCTGCCAGGGGATTTGTGACGTCATCAGGGGATTAATGACTCGGCCTAAGAGATCATGACCCCGTCAATGCGTTTATGACGTCACCGTATTTTCTCGGGTTCCTGCGACCCTCGTCAACATAGAGTTCCCCAGGGGCCCATCACCCTCTTCCTTCCACTACTGCAGGAGGAGGAGGCACAAGAACCCATCATCTTCCTATGTCCTTTCCTTCAGGAGGATGAAGCACAAGGACCTAACACCTATATGGTTCATTTCTCTCCTTTTCTTTAATCCTGTTTATCACTGCATAAACTTAACTGGCCAATTTGCAGAGCGAAAGTGATATGCTTCCGGCCTGTATGAATCCTTAAGAATCCTAGTCTCTTGCCTTCAGTCAAATCACGATTTATATGGACGAAATAAATCAAGGCACAGGTGAAACTGGAAATTCTCCCCTCCTGTAACATCACGTTGTAGAATTAGAAACAGTAGGAGCCAAGTGATGACTATTACATGACGGTTCAGTCTGTTCTTGAGGGTACCTCGCTGTGGCAGGAAAGATTCCTTAAATGCAGATTCTGAGAGAAGGGTGAGGTCAAAGGTCAGGTAGGAATCATCATGGGGTTATATCCTTTACATCCAACCTACTCACCAGGAACGCTTGACCAAGCCCCAGGGGCCTCGAACGCCAACTCAAGACGCGTGATATCAATTCTGATAGTTTCACAATGAGGGAAGGAGTATTTGGCAATGGTCTGGGGTACCGTAGGGCACTGTGTTGTTCCCCGAATTTTTCTTTTTAAACCGCATCACCATGACTAAGGACGATAGTAAACAACTCTTAGTTCTTTGGTGAATTATATCAACGATCCTGTTGCTACGGCAGTGAACCGTGGTCTTCTTTTTTTACAAAATATCAAACGAAATAACGACATCAAGTTTGATTCTTTTAGCAAGATGAATATAAATTCAGAAATTATACTGCGGAGACTTAATAAATATTTCATACAGAAAGTCAGGTTCCATTTACAATTTACGAGTTTTCATTAGTAATGCATATTTCATGCAGCGTGACCCTGGGGTCAGAGGGCCTTCCGTAAAGTACCTTAGCTGGAGATGAATGATATGGAAATGTTGATGTTTTTAGTTTAATAACGACAGGTTAGAGCTAAAATTAAGTATAAATTCTATTTCATTAACTAACGTCATGTTGATGAATATTTAAGAGTAGGTGATGATGGGTTCCCATTTACCATTACGCTCTTCAGGAAGGACTTATGAGTCTTGTGAGGAAGTAGTAAGCATTTCTTCCAGCAACTGGGAATAAAACTGCTTAACTGAATCTTATTATGCTAATACCAGGAGCTACTCAGGTAGAGTATGTGTAAGCGCATTCTCTTGCTACCTTGTATAGGAATGAAATGAAAAATTAATATTTCTCCCTTTACGAGCAACACAAATTTCGAGAAGATAAAGAGGCAAGAAAGTTAGATTTTCAAATCCTTTCGTCTGACATTTGGAAAATACGAAGTTATGTATGTTCATCCAGTCTAAAGTTTTCTCTATTTTCTCTCATTTTTAACTCAGACTTACAATAGCAAGACGTCTTACGTAAAGAGAAGGAAAATTGTCGAAACAGTCTGGATAAACATTTTCAAAAAGTAGAATTGCTCTGGAAGAATAAAACTCATTTGCCTGGGACAAAAAGAACTTTTATATTGTGCAACGGTGTTTCACAAGACCATCTTGAAATAAATTTAATCTTTTATGTTATTTTGTAATGGGTGGAAGAGAGGGAGAGAGGCACAGTAGTATAAAGGCTGATTATAAACGTTGTAATATTGTAGAGTTGCAAAAGGGGATACCCACGTAACACTTGGTGCTGCAGAAGACGGTACTGCGTTAAGGCGAGTGACTGCTGAAACTGCAGTAGGCATTGTGCTACTGTGTGCAGCTCTGATGATAAAGGATTTGACTCGTTTGTGCTTAAGGAAAAGAATCGACTTAATTCTCTGCCTCTCTCTCTCTCTCTCTCTCTCTCTCTCTCTCTCTCTCTCTCTCTCTCTCTCTCTCTCTCTC
>JAYMFT010096246.1:0-13889 GCA_038088735.1 Panulirus argus | reverse complement strand
AAAAAAAAAAAAAACCTGTCGATTATTTGTATATGTTGTCTCATGGAGAGATGCGATCGTCCGAGCATAGCATTCTGCATTAGTCTGCTTTTTCATCGGTACAGCAGGTGTGTGTGTGTGTGTGTGTGTGTGTGAGTGTGTGTTTCAATGATTACCTTTGAGACGTGAGAACGTCGAACTCACAAGAGAGAGAGAGAGAGAGAGAGAGAGAGAGAGAGAGAGAGAGGCCTGAATTAAAGATCTTCTGCTCAGAAATTTGGATAATTTACATAAGACGTAATTGAGCTTAGGAGATGAAACCGTCAGTGACTTCCTGATCCGATATACGTATTCCTCCTACCTAATTTTCTGCAGTTCCCTCGAGGAGGGGGGGAGGTGGGGGGATATCCTCCTCCTCCTCCTCGGCTCCTGCCAATCCACAATCATTCCTTCGGGCAAGCTTGTGATACACCACGGCCTCCTCCGGGCAGGCATCATCACAACTGCCTCAAGCTGGCATCCTCGTCATAAAATACCATCACCGGACGCCACCGGACAGAGAGTCAAGACTTAAAGATTCGTCCTGGGGTGTTGTGAATTACGACGACGTCTGTTGAGATGGTCTTTCCTCCCCGTCTTCCACCCACCCACACACACACACACAAGATCCGCAAGCTGAAGAGGAGCAGCGGAGGGGAGCCGCGTGATGGATCGGGTGTAATGGAAAGATCACCAGCCCGGCTAATGGCTAAGGGGGCTTGTGGACTGGTGGTGTCGGCTCGGTTGATTGTATATCGAGGGGACCAAATGACAGAAGTGGCAGCGACTGTGGGAGAGAGAGACAGGGACAGAGAGAGAGAGAGAGAGTAAGTGACCGCTGTTGATCTAATATATTCCTCGGGTGTTGTTCGCCGTGCTGGACTTGCACTCTCTTTTTTTTCTCTTGTCTTTTTCCTTTCCTGGACGTAAATTTAACAGGTGGCGACACAGGCGCTGTTCTTCCACAGGCCGCGTCTGTCACAGGTGATGTTTTACGTTCACGACAAAAGGGAACTAGATTATCTGAGGGGGACACTCGTCCCTCTGGTTTGGGAGGAGGATGTTGCGGGATGTCCTCCAGTATCAGGGAGTCGTGTTCCTACTGTGGGCTAAAGTTATATCTCACTTTTAGGGATGTTTAGAGATTATTTTCCTTAGCACTGGGGTCTGTGGTATGTCTTTCTATCTTAGGAGTATACTGAGAACTCTTGTGACGTGCGATAAAGTTAAATGTTGATTTGCTATTTTTCACTTAATGTCTTATGGTTAATGTGTGCATTAAGCATGTCTTCACTCATATCATTCTATTCATCCACCAACTCTCATTCTACAAAGGTACTTCTTTAGGTCTTTTTAAGTAAGTTTCTTGCTTAATTTCATGTTATGTCCTCTGGTTGCTCCACCCTTCCACCTCTCGATGAACTGTTCAGTGTCCACGTTATGATTTCCTGTAAGAACTTAAAATTGTGATCAGGTCACTCATCACCCTTCTCTCTTCCAGAGTGGCAAACTTAAAGCGTCTAGCCTTTCCATGCAACTCAGCTCTCTTAACTCTGCTACCATCTTTGCTGTCCTCTTCTGGACTTTCTCAATCAGCTCTTTGTGCTACTTTAGGTGCACTGAGAGCGCGCGCGCGCGTGTGTGTGTGTGTGTGTGTGTGTAATCACGCATGTGTAGTTTTATAAATGATATATCATATTTGTATATAATCTCAGGGATATATTCATGCTGCAGTTACCTAAAAAAAAAAACTCATAAATCTCATCAGTATGAGCAAGAGAACATTATCAGAGGATTTACTTTTCTTTAATGGCTACAGGTTGCGGGTTTAACAAATTCCTAAAGGGATGATTGCCATCGCCTTGATGTCCGTTCGCCTATGGTTATCGACGTCGAGGAATCTTACACCTGTGTTCTGGACGTTTACAGCATACTAAAATTTTCCAAGTAAGTTCTGCTCGACGTCTCTTTAAATAATCCAGAGGATTCCTGTCGCTGAACTCTTAGGATATAATATTTAGGTCAGTTTGATTCAATATCGAGAGATTCCTTGAGGATGACGAATCATCCAAAAAACCTTTGTGGTGGATGTTACTTTTTGTCTCCATCGCTGGGTCAGGACGGCCTGACGCCACCACGAACTCCCTCTGCTTCACCTTCGTCAGTAGCAGATCAACAGGAATTCTTTCTCCTCTACCTTCGTCTGTAGCATACCAACAGGAACTCTTTCTCTTCTACCTTCGTCTGTAACATACCAACAGGAACTCCCTCTCCTTTACCTTCGTCAGCAGCAGACCAACAGGAACTCCCTCTCCTTTACCTTCGTCAGTAGCAGACCAACAGGAACTCCCTCTCCTTTACCTTCGTCAGCAGCAGACCAACAGGAACTCCCTCTCCTTTACCTTCGTCTGTAGCAGACCAACAGGAACTCTCTCTCCTTTACCTTTGTCAGTAACAAACCAAAAGGAACTCCCTCTCTCTTTCACCTTCACCTGTAGCAGATCACATGTTGTTGTTATGACTGTTTAGGCTCCCCAGGGGTCACGGCGTGGCACGGGCGCTTGTCATATGACACCCCCAGGCTCTCTACTGACGAGTCAGATCAGGTAATCCGTGGCAGTAACTCAGTCAATACGTCTCCCGGGTTCTTCAGTGATGAATTACATCAAGCAGTAGACGCAGATCCCTCGATTCCTAAACGTGGTTCGGAAGCTGTTTATTTTCACATAGCCCAGCCCCCTTACAGGAGGGACCGGGGTTGCCTTTTTTCTTAGGGCGCGTAAGAGTAGCCCTGCGTCCGCCAGACAACGCGTGGCTGTTGTCATCCGCCTGCAGGCAGTCGTAAAGCATCGATGGGGAGGGCGGGAAAAGCGGCGTTGTGTTGTTGCCCAAGATGGGGTGGATGTAAGGGGGCGGGCGGCCCCCCTCCGTGCACCGGGCTCCTCCTCCTAAAGAGAGAGAGAGAGAGATTGTGTCACATTTTGCTCGAGTATTAAATGTCGCCAGGGCATTGCCGACGTCGTCTCCTCGCAATGTCCTGCTCCATACCCCCTTTGCACTGGCTGGGCTGCATTCCTAAAAATCTGCATAAATCAAATATTCATGAAAAGAAATAGCATGGAGGAAGCATATAACCTCCTGCAGACTCGGTAGGACCGGCGGGTCCTGAGGGCACCGCCGTTCGCACGACATGTGACCCCGCCACACGGGCGGGGTCCTGAGCCCCTTGTCGCTTCCCACGGCGAGGGAGGAGGAGGAAGAGGAGGAGGAGGGTTTGCCTCCTTGGCTGCGTTGCGTGTGAGGTTTTTCCAAGACGTGTCCTCTCGTCAGCAGCTCCTCCTGAAGGAGTCATTCTTGTTCCTGGTTCTGAAGATCACGCATCTATCTCTCTATCTATCTGTGTATCTAATCTAATCTATCTATCTATCTATCCATCTATCTATCTATCTATCCGTATATGTAAGAAATCTACTTTCTTTTCCCATTTCGGTTCCTCCAGCACCATAACTCGTGCGGGCTTCACTCGTCCCCCTTCTTCTTGTGATGCTTGGCATTCATCATGCGATGCATTAACTGTCACTCAATCAGGTCACAGTCAGTCCGGCTGTACGTGGTCTGCGATCCCGGGTCTCATTCCTACAGCTTTGGGTTGATGTCATTTTCAGACCCCTTTCACATGGTCCCCCCGTAACTTCAAGGTGGCGCTCCACGCGGGAACCGAGTAAGGTGAGCTCCCTTCGAGTGACAGGGTCCTCGACGACGCTGTCTGCTCAGTGCTCTGTCCACTGACGGTGACGCAGGTTCGTCGAGGGCGACCTTTCGCTTGCGGTGTTACCACTTGCACGACGCCATCGTCTGAGCAGCAGTTCGGAACTTTCAGCTTACCTTAGTAACCCCTACTCCTCGCTGTCCCTTTCAGCGTTCAGCGTTTCTTTTGTAACCCCCGTCCGTTCCTTTCGTAACCCCTGTACGTTCCTTTCGTAGCCGTGTCCGTTCCTTTCGTAACCCCTGTACGTTCCTTTCGTGACCCCTCCGTGCATTACCTTCGTAGGCTTTATACGTTTCTCTCGCAAGTTGCCTTCACAGCCCCTCGTGTGTGCCTTTCGTAACTCCCACTCGTGTGTACCTTTCGTGATCCCCACTCGTGTGTACCTTCCGTAGCCTCATGCTAGCCTGTGACATGACTACGCCCGCACCACACCACCTCCCCCCACTTCCTCCTACCACACACACACACACACACATAATTTCGTCCGGCCTTCCCTACGTTAGATTGGGCTGCCACTCATCCCACTGCGCCACCTCGCTCTGCACCCGGTGTTCCCTACCATAGGGCCCCGAGGCTGTCCAGCCCACCCTCTCCATCACCACCCACCCCCCTCCTTACACCTCCTCCATCCATCTAAACCACACCTCCCCCCCCCCTTCCTTTCCCCTCCCTCTCCCCCAAACCATTGTTCCCCGGGCAGAAATTTTCGCAACCCCCTTTGCCACACACAACACCCCCCCCCCTACCCCCTCTGGTCTTCTGCCTAACTTGGCAAGCTACACATATACCCTCCCCCCACCCACACCCCTCCTTCTCCTCTCCCTCCCTCCTTCCATGTTGGTCTATGCAGAGAGAGAGAGAGAGAGAGAGAGAGAGAGAGGACCACGACCACCAACCTCAACCAGCAGTGTCTTCCCTATTCGGACACACTCTGTTGTCGTCACGACCATAGTGATGATGACAGCAGTATGGTCGTGGCGACCATAGTGATGATGACAGCAGTATGGTCGTGGCGACCATAGTGATGATGACAGCAGTGTGAGCTGGGCCACGTTAAGAAGGACAAGACTTGAGCCGCAATCAGACCTAAAAAACGGCTGACGATCGTTGCATTGAACACGGGGTGGGAGAGAGAGAGAGAGAGAGAGAGAGAGAGAGAGAGAGAGAGGCGTTCCCCTGCCTCGGATCTGGCCAGGACTTGGCGCGCCGGACCAGTTCTCGCATTTTACAGCCCAGCTTTGGGAACTGCTCCACGTCAGCCTCGGTCGTCAGCTGAAAGTATAGAGTTCTTTGTATGTTTGTATATTTCTGTAGTATCTTTGTAGAATATTAGTGCATTTTTGTAGTATTTCTTTGTAGAATTTTTGTATATTTTCGTAGTATTTTTTGTAGAATATTTGTATATTTTTGTAATATTTTTTGTAGAATATTTGTATATTTTGTAATATTTTTTGTAGAAGATGTGTACATTTTTGTAGTATTCATTTGTATAATATTTGTAAGATTTGGAGTATTTTTCGTATAATATTTGTATATTTTTGTAGTGCTTTTGTATAATATTTGTATACTTTTGTAGTATTTTTGTACATTATTAAAATATTTTTGTACAACATTTGTACATTTTTGTAGATTCTTTTGTAAAATAGTAGTATATTTCTATAGTAACTGTGTATAACATTTGCATATTGTTGAATTATTTTTGTATAATATTTGTACAATTTTGCAATACTTTCGTATAACATTACCCCTGTGAGAGAACAGGAGAAGGTGGCAAGCCAGGATTTGTCCACAAATTCTCAAGAGTCGCCTTTTCCTGACGCCCCTCGCTATGGAGGGAAAGACGAGAACCTGTTGGAATGGGAATATACGATACATGTAAAGCATCATATGAGTTTATGCTAATTTTCTGTCGCGCGTACGCGTCCTTTTTCTCTCTTAGTCTCTTTGGTCCGAGTTGAGTGCAAAAGCAGTACAGGGGGACACGGAGAGCCGGGCGGCCGGCAGGACCCAACCACCTTGACCCACTATGATAAAGGTGGACTGTTATCACCACCAACCAACCAACCAGTCGCTATCACTATCACGCTACCACAATTTCCTCTCGACCAGGAACCAGCATGACATCTACGGCAGGTACAATTTGACACCTAAACAAGAAACTGCGTTCTCCCAGTCATAACATCTTGTGGGTGAAGACTGAAGAAACCCCCTATACCTGTACGAGGCAACGTGATTACCTTCTTATCAACAGATTACTAAAAAGTAATTATTCAAGTAATTATCTAAGAAGGAACTACTAATTACATAACACATTTTCTTGGTTACTTCTCTGTGAAATAAGAATAGGCAAATGAGGGATCTCTCTCTCTCTTTCTCTCTCTCTGAACAAGTCGTATGACGACGTTTGACGCAAATCTGAAAAGTCTTGTGAATTTGGAAAAGTGACAGGTGATAGAATCTAAGTATCTGTTAAGAGAATCGTAAGAATTAAATGTGTCAAATTGTTAGATTATAAGTGTCTTAAGTGTTGGTGAGTGTTGCACAGACACTAAGGGAAGTAGGGTAGTTTCGTAGTTTCACAGAGTAAGGGAAAGCTGTTTTGTGTGGACAGAGCATTGTGGTCTTTATTTCAGCCACAGGGCGTGGCACGGCGCTGGAGTGTGTGGTCTTAGCAGCACAGTGAGAGAGGCTGAGAGTCCAGACGATCTTTTAAAAGGAGTCGAGTGGAGTCCAGAGACTTGTGGTCTCATGGGGAACAGCTAATGGGAGTGATAGTGGGAATACAGTCGCGTCAAAGAACTTCTCGTTTCACAGGAGTCTATCCTGTCCCTGCTAATGAGTGTGGTTCAGCCCTGGAGCTCCTGGAACCCTTTGATGGGGTGTCCTGGGTTGTATAATAATAATAATAATAATAATAATTATAATAATAATAATAATGCTAATAATAATAATAATATCATTAATTATAATAACAAATTACGAGTCCAATCTGTGCAAAGAGCGTCCCCTAGCTTCCCTCCCGTAATATCATGCACAAAAAGTACTTACAAACAAATTTATTATTTTTGTATCTAGTTGTATCCACAAAGATAGATGTAAAAAAAAAAAAGTATGCAAAAAATTAGCTTAATTTTCTGTTCTAAACTACAGGTGAGGGAAAAAAAAAGGTTAAAGATATAATTTCTTAAAGAAATTAAGAAAAACACTACTACTTCGGATCTTGATATACGGGAGTGTGGCAGAGAGCCGACGCGAAAGTCTTCATAAAAGTTAGTGCCATACTTTACGAGGCCTGAGATACTAGTTAAAAAGGACATCATGGAAACTAGGAAGTATTAGCGTCTGTGAGCGATTGATATGTTTCAGTTAAAATGCCTTTTATCTTACAGTAAGAAACTATTATGTTCTTTTTTGATTGGTCTCAACACCTGATGCAGCCTTCGCTCACTGTCCCGTTGTTGACGTGTGTGGGTGGAGAGAGGGTCTGTCCACAGGTGGTGACGGTGACCCCAAGGTGCTGGGGGCAGGACTCAAGTCTCCCAGGTGGTGCGGGGGCGCGAGGGGGACACTGGCTTTGGTCACTGCGTGTGGGACTTTGCTCCTCTCTCTCCCTCTCCCTCTCTTTCCACCTGTATCTCCACACCGTCCTTGTTTCTTTCTATCCTTTCCCTCCTCCTTCCATCTACCTCAACCCTGTCAACCTTGCCCCTTCTCTCCTCCTCGACCTCCTCCTCCTCCAACTCTCAACAGCTCCCTCACTCCCTCCCCCCACCCCCTTTAAATGACTATACCCACCCTCCCCGGCGCCGCCTTGTGCCGGGGGAAATTTTTACTCAAGAAATGCACCCGCCGCCTTGGCTTTTGTGTTGTGGTGAGTTGATGAATGGCCCGCCCACCTCGTTGAAGACTGAGTCCGCCTTTGTCACCTGGCGTTCACACACAGGAAATCACCGAGCCACACACACACACACACACACCGGACGGAGGTGGTATTACGCAGTGTCCGGCGGAGGAGACGATGACGACATCACACCATATTAACATAATCTCAGGTTTTCTGACTGGGGTGAGAAATTTGCATGATGTCTGTGGAAGGAAAAACGTATATTCAGGGTTATCTTGGACCTGACACGGCTCGGGCGGTAATCGCGGTACATCTTTTAAAACTTATGCGAGAGAGTTTCTTTTTCCAATTCTTCGTGTTGGATGGGTGTGTGTGTGTGTGTGTGGGTGTGTGTGTGGGTGTGTTCGTGTGTGTGAATGTGTGTGTGTGCGGTGCTTTTAGTTTACCGCAACGTATCAGTATGCTGGGTACTATGATAGCGTCGGGGATTGTGTATTTGTGTGTGTGTGTGTGTGTGTGTATGAAGGTGTTCGTAGAAGGTGATTTCAATCACAGCGATATGGGAACACGGCCAAGATGGGTCTGGCGCAGGGTTCGCCTGGACATTCCTCCTGCAGGAGGATCCAATTCTCCCCTCCCGTGTCGCTCGTCCCTCCCCACCCGAGTACTACCTTAAAACACCAACAAAAATTGTCATCATAAAAAAATGGAATATAATAATCTGAATACTGGGGCTTGTTTTTTTTTTTTTGGGGGGGGGGAGTATTGCGGATTCGTAATGGATTCACCTTGTCTGGTTTGGGGAGGGAGAGAGGGAGGGTGTTTAACAGATTCTCTGTCGAACAATAACTCTGCTAAAGGGTACGGCTGGCTCCTTCCCTCTCCTCCTCCTCCATGCAACAAGCAAAAGTCTTTTGCCATATATTCCGGAGTTAATTGCACCCGGGGCACGCATGGCAGGAATGTATCTATCTCGCATCTTAACAGCTAAACCTCCCACCCGCATATGTCATTTTGTTCCTCATATTATATTTATGTGACTGAATCGTCGGTACGGCTCCGCCTTGGCCGTGTTCGGCTGAGCGTCTCTGCTCGGAGGGGGACTCTCTCTCTCTCTCTCTCTCGACGAACTCCCGGCAATAGTTCGACCCTCTTTTTGTATAACCAGAATCTTGAATAGCTAATGGGGGAACTCCTTCTGCCCCTCCTCGCAGTCACTGCTTGCATCACCAGACCCAAGCAGCAGCATTTGTACGGTACGAATGCCACCCGCGCCGCCGCCCCTCCTCCTCCTCCTCCTTCTTCTTCTTCAGGATGATCCAGCGAGACAAAGGAAAACCGAAGGGGGCTCAGAGTGAGTCCTGAAGGACGACTTATTTTTTCCCCCACGGCGGGTTTCATCAGTATGCAGATGAGGTCCGAAGTGATAGGTAATTTTCAGCTAATGAGAGAGTTATTTTCGATAACTTATGGCCCCTCGAGGCATCTTGGGGAATATTCATGGATGTCGTTATCGACCATAAAGAAGAGAGAGAGATGATATATTAAGATGTTAACTGTGAAGGGAAATTCTCAAGTGTAATTGAAGTTAATAAAATAAAAATGAATCTCCCCGCAGCGGTGCATACGATTCCTTTTAATTAAACCACAGTGCCAGTAGCTGGAAGACATACCCCATAAGTTTTATACAAATGGCAGGTACCGTAGTGGCTGTGTTCGGTAAAACAAATGAATAACTCCCGAGGAATTTTTCCGGCAATCGTGAAATCTTTTCATATAAAATAACTTTCAACTGATAACAAAATATCACAGGCAATCCTTTAAGTATAAAAAAAGAAAATCTATTATCTTATCTTTCCATCAGTCAGTCTGTCTATCAATAGTTCTGGCTACATATTTGGCTATCTATCTATATGTCTATTGACTCATCTATCTACCTAACACTGCAAAATCCGTTTTCTAGGTACATATGAGCATCAAGTGCATGCAGAGATATTGGGGTTCCGAACCCCATCTCCACAGACGACTGGTATTTGAGAAAGATAAAGCAATATCCTTGAGGTCACGGGCCGTACATATAGTGAGAGTAAATACTGTCTGAAAAAAAGGTAGTTAGGATGACTTAATGACCCCTGGCAGCTGACTGACCCAAAAGCTCAAACACCAAACCAATCATAAGGTGTAAGGTGAAACCCGTCATTTGAATCAACACCTGAAAGTACTGCAATGCTTTCTATGGTAAATCAACTCCTTGCGCAAGACGTTTACGACCTTTAGGTATATGCAGGCCTGACCTTTGATCTGATCGACCCACCCCACCCATGAGGGGTCAGGTCAAAGGGCCAGGCCATTGATACCCAAGGGTTGTGACTTCGCGCACAAAGAGTTGTGCCTTCACGCTCAAGATTCGTACTTTCATGCTCAAGGGTCGTACCTTCATACTCAAGGGTCGTATCTTCATACTCAAGGGTCGTACCTTCATGCCGCGCACCAAAAACTCCCTGTAAATACAACAGCTTGACTGACCTGACGACACACTTCATAAAGTCTCTCTCTCTCTTTCTCTCTTTTGGAAGCTGCTAACTCAAGCTTGCAGAGTCAGAGATAAAGGAAATTTATGGTGTGACTCGGTATTAGATATACGTACGTCGCCAGTTAAACTTCATAGTGAGACAGAGTGCAGTCGACGCCAACAAACAAGACATTAAAGAGCAAATGATTTACACGCAGGCAAAACATGGATTCATAAACACCCACCCACACACACACACACACACACACACAACGAGCGCTATCTCCCCTATCTCCCTCATACAATGCAAAGTGTCACACCGATCTTTCTCTCTTTATCTAGCACTGGAGACATGATTACTGAACCGTCTCCCTAACCCGTGACTCTCCTTGGTGCTCCCTGAACGTCTTTGCTGCTCGGATACCCATACCACACTGGTTTTCAAGGCTGTCTTCAATATATGTAATTCCTCGTTTTAAGATGGCCATAATTTGAGTCTAATTTGGTGATTTCAGCACTCGCTGCCATCCACGTTCCTTGTGACTCGCTCCCAAGATAGTTAGAACTGTTGGTTCTGCAGTGTGTCCGTTTGCTGACAGCTGCTCCACCACCCACCCCACTTCTCCTCTTGCCAGCCAACTCTCCTATACTCCTCCGACCACCTCATTTGTAATCCACAGTGTGTAAATGTGTTGTTTCGTTTGTGCATTGTCTCGTTGTAAATCACGTACGCACGTGAAGCACTGATATGAGCAAACTCCTTTGAAAAGTAAACACAGAAGCTCGAAGCTTTCGACCGCATTTCGAATCATTTTCGAATGAAAATGACTCGAAATACAGTCGAAAGCTTGGAACTTCTGTGTTTATTTTTCCAGCGAGCTTACTCATATATATATATATATATATATATATATATATATATATATATATATATATATATATATATATAACTATAAAACGTAACCATGTTGGGTGGAGATTACCACACGTGCGGTACAACACAAAGGCAAGCCCAGAACCACTGAGTACTAATATGACTTACACAACCATATCTTTCCCCTGATTACCCAGTTATGCAGATCATGAGGAGAGAGAGAGGAATAATATACTCTCTAAAACCTCCGGCTGTGTGTAAAGTCTCCTCCCACCTCGAGAGCGTACGAAGTCTCTAAAAAACCCCGCTCTTTACGAAGACGGTATACACAGTGGGTTCTGGGCATGGCATCTCTCCCGAAGGCGTGTTCTGTACCCTTTGAAAAGTCATTAGCACCCACTTGGGGGACTGGCTCCTGGCTTAAGACCATTATCTTTTTTTCTCTCTCTTTCTCTCTGTCTTCATAAAATACATGATGAGTGTAACTGTGAACCGCGGGAGAGTCGGAGGTATCTAAAGAAAACGACTGTTGCCTTTTTTCCTTTTCCCTCCGGCAGGCAGTTCCTCTGACCTATCTTCTTCACTACTCCCCTGTCTTTGTACCAGCCCCCTCGCGCGCTGCCCTATCTATCCCGTCTCTGCGGTAGGGGCAACAGGGCTGGTTTCTCATTGTGTCAGGGAACACGTTAGCAGCACTTTGGGTGTCGTGTTCCCTCTTCTCTGGCCTTTGGGTTAACCGTTGTTTCTGTGGGTCATTTCGAATTCTTGCATTCGTTTCTGGTTATGGGCTCGTATTTCTGCGCTGTTTGTGAGGTAAATCTTTGGCATTATGCGCTGATTCCAAGATATTTCAAATATTTGTACTGCTTTGAGGACGATTTCGTAAATTGGGGGGATGATTCGGTGTTTGATAAATCAAAGAATCACCAATTTTTCACAATATATGTAGATATAGTTACCCAGCTCTTTTTGAGAACTTGATGCTATGTTTTTCCTATACTTCCGTCACATGAACATCTGAAGATTTACGTCAGTGCGTCACATACTAAAGATTTACTTCTTCGCTTCGTCACATCAGCTTCTTCGTTGCTTCCCATACGGTCACATTTGTTATTTCGACCCGTCACATATATTCAAATCTGTCAGAACCCTCCGTCACATTTAACGTCACATGTTACTCTATTCCGTCACACATAGCCACTGCTGTTACAATCGGACCTCGCACACCATCACATGTGTTACGTAGGCAATTTCTTTCTTTTACTCACAAACCCGTCCCAACTCTCTCCGTCACGTATATTCCCATCTGCTAATGTCTCCTTCCACATGTATTTACACATGTGGCTTTTCAGTATCACACAGACGAGCACGAGAGCACAGGGGGTGGATGACAACAGGGAGATGGGCAGGAACTATTCAATGCCCTAACTTTGCGACCCACTGGGCTAACTATCATTGACCTGGACGACTTGGCCTTTGATAAACAAGAGGTAGTTCACCTCACTGGCTGTCTCCAAAAGAGACAGCCAATCAGGAGGAAGTGTTTGGAGACAGCTCGAAGGACGACATACCTACCCCATGGTGTGTGTGTAACAGTACTCAGCTCTCTTGAAGAAGGACCAGTGTGGGTCGCAGTGCTAGGGCTATCAAGCAACTCCTGCCCATCTGTGTGTTGTCATCTGTGATCTCATTTGTCATAGAGTTACTCCATATGTGTGTTACTCAGTTCCCGCTCATGCACTAACATTTGTAACTCCCCTCTGTCACATAGTCACATATGATGGTTATCTTCGTCGCCTATAGTCACATATTTTGGTTCTTTCCGTCACATATAGTCACATATGTAACTTCTCTCCATCATATGCAGTTACATATGTCAGTTCTCACCGTCACATATAGTGACATTTGTTACTTCCCTTGCACATATTCACATACATACACAAGCACGCTTACACACACACACACACACACACACACACAGAAGGAAGGAGAGATACAGACGACGCAAACACTTTGCTATTACATGTCAGTCACCTCCATCCAATACCAGAATCAGTGACTGAGACTAGACTCACTCTCGGGTTAGCCTATGAAGTGTCGAGGACGTCCTCTGTCTGAAGGAGGCCAAGGAAACATCGAACTCGCATTATCTTCCAGCGAACTGCACTGACAATATTTCCCCCTCCCTACTCCCTCTGACCAGTGCACACACTCCTCGTCATTAGGGGGCTTCGCGTCCCTGTCCAGCGTTATTAATGACGTTGGAGACGATTCGCCAGACAGATGGGAGTACCGAAGCAAATGGAAACAGAAGCAGGAGTTCGGGGAACGTCATTTCGAGAAAGACTGGTTTGGTTGAGACGCGTGTCAGGAATCAAATTTCCAACAATTACCAGTGTTTCATTTTGCCACGGGATGTACTTATCCCCACTAATGATGTCGCTGACTACTTCCAGAAGATCCAAATCCGTCTCGACAGAGGCACAGAATTGCCTCGAGGTTTCGACATGTCGAATGACATGTCAAAACGGAGGTGGGGTGGGGAGGTGGTATAACTGGCGAGATGCGGAGCGCGCCACGCGTTTCTACTTCTGGTAAAACAAAATCAATAACAGTAATTCAGCTAGAGCTTACAAGCTGAGGAATGTGTAATTATCCTCTGAACAGGAAATAATCAACTTATTGCCTCCAGGGGGAAAGGCTCTGAAATTACAGACCTGGGAACTTAAGTTTTCTTTTTTTTTTTTAGTGCTGAAGGCTCGAGTCCTGAGCTCAAGTCCTCATCCAGGAGGGTTCAGGCGTTAGAGAGAGAGAGAGAGAGAGAGAGAGAGAGAGAGAGAGAGAGAGAGAGAGAGAGAGAGAGAGAGAGAGA
>JAYMFT010096235.1:0-13889 GCA_038088735.1 Panulirus argus | reverse complement strand
AAATATATATATATATATATATATATATATATATATATATATATCCTCTTCTGTCAACCTTTCCTCATTCATTTTATCCATGTGTCCAAATAATTTCAGCACATCCCTTCAGCTCTCTCAACCACAGCAAGAATGAAGATATTAAGGTTAAATGGATTTTGCAGACAGGAATCCC
Organism: Panulirus argus; assembly: GCA_038088735.1. Classification (NCBI taxonomy): domain Eukaryota; kingdom Metazoa; phylum Arthropoda; class Malacostraca; order Decapoda; family Palinuridae; genus Panulirus; species Panulirus argus. The sequence continues at coordinate 13,714 of JAYMFT010096235.1, read as the reverse complement.
TATGTCCTCAGCAATGTATTTTCCAAACACTGCCAGCATTTCAATACTTATTAAATCAAATTATTACTTATATAAATACATTCTAGTAACAATTTCAGTGGTATTAACAACACATGTACACACTGTGCTCCACTTACAATCTTTCACCGATTTTCACTGAGACTCTTTGACATACTGGTATTTGAAATTTTCCTTTAGGGTACTTTTCTATGTTTTCTTTCTAAAATGCAAATCAAAAAATTTCTAATGTATATCCATAGATACTGTCCTCCTAATCATGATAAAGAAGAATTATTCCTCTGCATTTTTATAATTTAATGTCTTCATCCAGACATCTAGTACATGCCTACAATTCCATGCTGCCATACCTATATTCCTTAGCCAGGAAACTGTTATTTCACTGATATTCTTCATTCTCTAACTCACCTTCTTGTTCATAGTCTATGCTTTTCTTTGTAACATTACATACTGCTCTTCTTAAAACATTCAATAACTGCTCTAAAATAACATGCTGTTTGTTCTCCCTACATCAAATTGCACCAAACTCATACTTACAGCTCTTCAATAATATTCCCCATTAGTTCCTTGAAGTACTGTATTTTATCTCATATTACCTCTCATTAGCCACCTCCGTTCCTTTTCTAAAAATCTATTTCTCAGGCCTTATTCCTGCACATATTCAATTTAGGATTTAATTCTTCCCTTTTCTAAAAAGACCACTTTTACTTATATCTGCTATCTTTTATGTCTAATAAAAAATTTTGTTCAAACTTTGCTCTCAGCATAACACTATGAAAGATTCAACTTCTCCAAAAGTCTCTCCCTGTCAGCGTACAACTATCCAACATCATTCTACGGTGCTATTTCTCTCTTTCCAAACTAATAGCTGACTCAGTTAAAGCACCTTAAAGTAACTCCACACCATTTCACTCATTTTGCAAAACTTTTTTAAGAACATTCATCTATACATTTAACTTTCTCTGAAGTATTTTCAGCTCTTCCTTCAACTTCCTCAATTTTCATTCACACTCCTTACTCACACTTTTAGCTACAATCTAATAGATATAATGCCTACCTGCATATTACAAAAACATGATCTGATGGCCTTTGTCAAAAATCTTTACAAATCTTAAATTATGAATATTACTTTTAGTGTTATTTCTTACCAAAAGGTCAATAAAACTCTTCTGCCGTGACTTCTCAGTACTTGTAAAACATATATTTCTATACAAACTTAGGCTGACAGTAAGTATTAGTAAACTCACTGGTGCATATGTTCCAAATATCCTTTCAACACTATCATTTTCTTTAAAATAAAAAACTGTTATTTAGTGTTATACCCATCCATTCATATCACCCACAGCAATGAGCTTTTCTCTTTATTCTTCTTCTGTAATCAACCTTTCAACTTCTTACCATAGTGCAATTACAACTTAAATCTGTTAATGTGGCACTTATGGTTAACTATTATGTCAAAAATTCATATATGTATTTTGAAGTTACCAGCCTAGAAATGATGTATTTACAATCACACATCATCTGTCTGCAGAAATTTCACCTTTCTCATATAATCATCTACATTCACATTCAACCTGATTTCACATTTTCATTCCCTTTCATACAAACCTTATTGTTTTGTTTCACATACATCTATCTTAACTGCATTATCCTTTCTAAGAATATTAACAGTTTCTGTACATTTATGTTCTTCATACATTCATCTAATATTCCACTCAACCATATCAATCTGTTAATTTTGTTGTCACTGGTGGTTAGAAAACAGTCTGCCAATCTTGTCACTAGCAGCTAAAGGCATGCAGCCAACATTCACAGTACATGTACTTGCTAATGTAGATTTTTAGTTATTAACATTAAAATGTAATTCCAATATTGCTCAACAAACAACAAAATGGAATATGTTTTATAGTAACCCATTACAATAATGAACCAAATGAATAAAACGGATGTGTTTTAAGACTATGAAGTGAATGTATGATACATATTGTGTACCCATTGTGATAATAAGACAACCACAAAACTGATGCAGCAAGAGATGAATTAGAAGTTACTGAAGTAACTAACCGTGCTGATTTGATCATATCAAAAAGAATATCAATTGAGGGAATGATGAAAAAGGATGGCGTGCTGCGATTATGAAAATAAGAAAGGTTGAGTGTAGAATTAACATGGATTCTTTAGTATGCCTAGAAGGGTGGGCTACCATCGACTGAACAGCCCCAATAAAGAGACTATAGAATGTGTTCAAATAAACAGTAAACACAAGTGACTGAGTTAAAGCAAAAGCTGGAATAAAGTTTTGCATGTTTATATAAATTGATGGTGAGAGAGCTAACATTTCACAATGAAAGGTTCGGAGGGAAAGTTAAAAAATGTTCCTATTGTAGATCATACTATTTGAAAATCAATGCGAGTTACATATACACAGGAGTCTGAAATTGTAAAATCTTTTCAATTGCCTCTACTGCTTCAAATTGGTTACATCAGGTAGAAACAAACAACGGCCAACTCAGCAAAGATTCACCCCTTAGCTGTCTTGTGCGATGTAACAAAACCAGTAATGTCCGCAGTTTTCCTTGGCTCCTTTATATGCCTTGGTTCACCACGCTGACAGCATATTGCCCCCTCCCCCCAAAAAAATCAATCCAATTAATTTTATCCCATGCATGTCTCTTGCCCTTCTGAATATTCAGGCTTCAATATCCCAAAGCCTCTTTCATTCCATCCTTTCATCTTTTTCTCAGTGTCCCCCTCTCCCTTGCTCTTTCCACTTATGACACTTACATCTTAGTAAATCTTTCTCCACTCATTCTCTTTATACGTCTGAACAATATGAGCCTACAATGGTTAAGTTTCAATCATACTACACTTACTGCCAAACCTCTTTCTTATACTGTCATTCCTTTACCAGTCAACTCACCTCACACCATATATCATCATTAGACATTTCATTTCAATGTCCACCACTTTTCTTTTCTTGCATTAAACAACCATATTTTCTACAAAATATTAGGTTGAGAAATCTATCCTGGGAACATAATCTATCATTATCCCAGTTAATCGTTTGGTAAAATGGGTAACACTTTCGAATTTGTCTGATAGTATTATCCTCACACTTTACAGCTCATGTGTGTCCCTATCTGAAGTAATGGTCAGTTTGGTCATCCTACTTAAAGAAAGATAGATTAGATAGATAAATAGACAGATATAAAGTTAAGGTGTTTTGGTTAAGTAGCATTTTCAAGCAACACCTCTCCAAAATACAGCAGTGGATTACTGTACATCCAAAATGCATATTATAATGAACAAGTAAACACGATTCTTGATTAAAATCAATGGACATCAAAATGGTGTGTGGGATATCCATGATTAAAAGGCTGAGCAGGTGAAAATGGAGGAGCATAATGGCTTCTAGAGTGATAGAGGGTGTGTGGACTAAGTGTTTGCTTTAAAGAATGTGTAACAAATATCTGGAGAAAGAAAGTGAGTTGTATGTGGCATTCATGACTGAAGAAAACATACTTACTTTCTTTCTACCCCAGGGGTCCCTCTCACCTGCAGCTCTGAGAAAGCAGTCCACGTTCAATGGTCGGGACCAAAGGCCATGAAGTGTTGTGATATTGTATGCATGTCTATGTGCAGAGAGTGCATGGCAACTGAGTGGTAAGTGCTCAACGTCTTCACTGAGGTACGTGCATTGTGTGCATGAAGAGTCTTGGGATGTACTGAAACAGTGTTTGTGGTGTTGTACAGATGGGTGATGTCCAGAGATTTGATGGGTGAAGGTGACTCATGTTTGTCAGGGAAGTGTTGTTTTCATGGGAGTATGTCTGGTAGGTTTGAGTCTAGGACTGAGTTGAGATGTTGGATGTTTAGTGCTTGTCAAGTTGCTTTTAATTACCCCTGGATGCATTTCTATCAAAGGGTCCTGGTGTTATCCAGGACCTTTCTAAAGGATCCTGCAGCCCAAGGTTGTGCTACTTCCAGCAGTAGGAAAATGTAGACTCCTTTGCAATGTGATGGCCTTTGACAAGACTGCACTTCCAATGATATAGCTTTGCCAAAGAAAACTAAACTTTTAACTAGCAATGTAACCTCATTCAGGTGGAAACCAGTAACACCTGTCAGGTTATTTCATTGTGTACGTGTACTATCATTGTTATGTTTGATGGAAATGAGGGAGAATCTGTGAGTATAGGTTACTAATGTGTGAGGAAGGGGTAAGCTTTTTATTTCTACTTGAGGATTGGTAATTAGATATAGAGTGCTTTGGATGGGAGGGGTCTAGCAATGTTGCAAAGAACCAAGTGCAGAGTATGTTGAGGTGAGACTGTAGTGGTAGGATCTTTATTTTCAGTATGTACTATTTTGTGAGATATGCAGCTTTGTTTTGTTTGCTTTTAAGAGGAAAAACCAAGCAGGTAAGGAATAGTTTAAAAGGAAGCATATGAATTGTTTCTTTATTGAAGAAGGATCTGCATTAAGGGTGTGTGATGTTACATGGCAGTTTAAAGTATTCAATGGATATATCAGTTATAATGGTATGCAAACGTCTTGGAGCAAGTGGCAAGTCTGCAGTAAGCCGAAAGAGAGGAGGCATAACACGTGATTCATTTGGTGTTTACAGATGACATGGCTTTGGAGGCAGACTAAATACTACAGATGCTGCTGGTAGAGTATGGAAGTGTAAGAAAAATGGGAGATGTGAAAGTAGATGTGAAAAAGAACAACTCACTGAGGTGCAGTAAGACAAAATGATTTCAGTGTGAGAACACGTGCACTGGACATGAAGGAACTGGAGTGCTTTAGGTTCCCAACAGCCAAAATGGCAGGGATGGAACCATATGGATTGATATGAATGACAGGGTGGAAGAGAGGGTTAAGAACATAGGTGTGTTAAGAAGCATGTGAAAGGAAAGGTCAGTGTCTGTAAGTTGCAAAGACTGGTATGTCTGAAGGTATATAGTGCCAGTGATGTTGTATGAATGCAAGTTTTTGGTGTAACATGGGGTCCTTGCAGAATGACAAGATTATGTTCCTGGTGATATCATTATTGTGGAATGTCACTGTACTTAGTAACTGATATCCATGTTATAGGGAGGTTATATTCCATTATGTTCCAGTCTGAAAATCCCCCAATCTAGTTTTCATGTATGGCCAATACCCAAAAGATCCTAGCTTACCATAAATTAGTCTCTGATTGAGCAACTGCTTCCATTTCAAAGGTAAATCAGACAATTCTTACTAAGAATGCTGGTGATGAGGGATTCGGTAAGTGGGGTGGAGTGGAAGTGAGATAGAGTGAATGGTATGCCAAGCCTTTCAAAGTACATTCATCCATTTCAGTACATAATAATTATGTCTGTTGATGCATTTGACAATTATCTATCCATCTACATCTTTGATGCCTGTTCTAATGTGGAACTCCCTTAAGGGGGTGGTCTCAGCCATAGAGTCTCTATAACTAGTGAACTGCAGTGCCACTTCTTTGCCTTTAGAGCTACCGGCAGGGGGCAACTCTAATTCTTGAATGTCATTAATTAACATGAAACATCACTCTGTGATCTGTTATTCTGCAGGGATCACCTGCAAAAACAAACGGAAGAGGGTAGATGTACTGGAAATGAAATGCCTGAGGATAGTGTCATGAGGGGGCTGATCAAGTTAGAAATGACGGCCAGAGAGAGGTCGTGAGCACATGGAGAATGGCAACCATAGTTTGCTTAAACAGTTCTGACATATGGAGAGGAGGAATGGGCAGAGACAGGCCAAAAGTGGAGAGAGCATGGAAAATGGGAAATTTAAAAGATAATGGAAGGATGGAATGAGAGGCTTTGGGGAACTGTGATCTAAATATTCTGGAAGGCGAGAAAAATGCACCGGATTGAATGAGTTTCATCAGTGTGGTATAAAGGAATGCTCTGATGTCACTGGTCTGAGCCAGGGTATAAGAGGTGAACAAGGTAAACTATATTTGTAAAAGAGCATGCTACTGCACTGTATACATCAAAAGGTGTGCTGTAGTTTGATTTCCTTTGCATCTTAACATTACTCAAATAATAAACTAATAATAATGATGAGCCACAATTTTGAATGCATATAGTTACTGTACGATATGAAAAACACCATGATAAACATCATGACAAATAATTTCTGAGCAATGAAACAGAGCATATTCTAAATCTACAAAATATACAATAACACTCATAGTGTACCCTTTATTAGGAAGAAATGAAATTTTTTTGATAAAAGAGGATCCCTTCCCTAGTAGTATATTCCACTTATAATGCTGATATTTAATCATCTTCTACACCACATTTACAAGTATTAAACACTTGTAATTTGAACTTTAAGTTGTTTACTGATTTCATATGTATTTATCTGCAACAGTCAGCATACACACAATAATAATCAGTTGGGATACAAACAACAATCAAATGTTGGCGATACATCATTCTGGGGCATTTAGTGACCACGCACCATTACAAACATATCTGTAAGTTTCCTTTTTATTCAACATATCAGACAATTTTGTGGCTAATGTTTGCTTCCACTTCATTGACAAATGAGAATCATGTATATGTGCATCACAGAAAATGTAAAGCCAATTGTCCTTTGCATTTCAACCACAAGAATATTCACAAACACAAAATTCATGGTGTAATATTTTCCTGCCCTTCTATATGATAAAGATCCCCATTTTCTTCCAAGAAATGAAATTACCTGGTCTCTCTTAAACAGCTAAGAAGCTACCAATTAACAATGTTGAGCTCCCCATGGTAAAGACTCAACAGCTACACTCAAATTGTGATTTTTTTCCCAAGATTCAGGACTTTTCCAGATACTGCACGTCACCCTGGGCCTATCACATAATCTACTCTACATAAATATCTGAAAAAACTGTAATAATTTATTCACTCTGAATATAGCAAGCCTGCTAACATAACTCTTCCTATAGAGTTCAGTGTCAGTGACCCACCACCAACAAAAATAATTTGCAGAAGAAAGCAACGTAATAGTTTGATCACAATCGTTAACCCACAGCTATTTGCTTGAACCTGGATATATGAATAGTGTGGGGTGCAAGGAAATTGTGTGCTGACAACAAAGATTTAAAAGTTTTCTTGATGGTATAAAAAGAACAAGAAACAGGGCCCCAGAGTAAAATGCTCTCTCCCCATAATGTACAAATACATAATTACAAATCGGTAATCATAAATGAGAAGAATAAAGAAAATATTCAAAAAGAATGATAGAGAAACAATAATAATGACAAAAAAATTATAAAAAAATTTTCATGCAAACTCTCCAAAAATTACTCCAAGCCAGTTAGTGTAAGAGACCACAAGGAATATGCCACTGCTAACAAAACATACAAAGTAACCTCTGCTATTAGATATCACTCTATAACACCAAGTTTTGGACTGGACCAAATGGAAAAAATCTCAAAAATATGAAAGAAAATCGGACAACTCATCCTTTAAACGACAGAGCCAAAGAAATATTGAAGGGTTCCCTGAACAGACAATTATCATACAATTAAAAAAAAATGTGTAAGTAATCAGTCTATAGGAAATCAAGTAGCTAAAAAAGAAAGAAAAATTGGTAAATTAAGCTTATTTTTTCTATTAAGACATTCAAACTTGGCACACTGTGCATGGTTTGGCTTGCTGAAATTCTGTTGTACATTTCCAACTCTGTTTCTTCTCTGCCATCATCAAAAAATATATGATATGCAGAAATGTTTTCTCAATGCTACAAATTCAACATCCACCAAATCGTTTTCCCAGTGCTACAAATTCAACATCCACCACATCATCGTCAGTATCATTAATGTTCCAAGGACCTATTTTCTTGGGGCATACCTTCCACACGTGCCAGGGTCATACCTTTCCCGACTGTGTCATATCAGTAAACCAAATAGCTAGCATTCTGTCCACAAACACACAATCTCTCATCATCACACATAACACTGGACAACACTCAACTAACACAACCCTTTCTTCGTAGCTCTTGATTTCCTTGTGGTGTACACTATGAACTAGCCCTGCCATCTGGCAAAAATGATTGGAGCAATAGATAGAAGTACTAGGTAGGAACATTAGGCAGGAGAATTAGAAAGAAACATTAGGCAGAAGTAGTGGGTATGAACATCAGGCGGGAGCATTAGGTAGAAGTAGTCAGTTGGAACATTTAGCAGGAACATTAGGTTGACACATAAGGTAGTAGTAGTCAGCAGGAACATTAGATAGGAGCCTTTGGAAACACTGAGTTAGAGTTGCCCTCTGCCAGTGGCCTGTTTAGGTTATGCACTAATGGCCAGGAGGTGGCACTGGAGTTCACCAGTTATGGAGACACTTTTGCCATGGCTTCCCCCTTAAGGGAGGAAATGAGCATCAGTTATATATGATTCTTTCCCAGTGCTAACTGTTATTGCTTGTGACATAAGGCATGTATACATACCAATAATATGCACCTTCCAATTCAAATGAAAGCAGAAAGTGGGACCTATACAGGTATGGCTAGAATCCCTACACCATCAGTTGCACAACCCCCATCATGTTAAATGGTTAAGTGACACTAGGATTTTTTCCCGATGCTAATTACAGTTGCTTCAGATGTATGGCATCTCTAAATATCAATAAAGTGCACCTTCCAATTTAAATGGGGGCAGGAAGAGGTAACCTGTACAAGTACAGATAGAGTCCTGACACCATCAGCCATACATGTACTGCTAGATTCCCCTAAGTGTTAAATATGCATGAGCATATGTTAAGTGGGAGTTACCCATTTCATCTTTCCCACCCAAATTCACCATCACACGACTAAGGACTTGGAGATGAACTTCCTATACAATTTCAAACTTTCACACACATTCTCACACATAAATGCACACATACAAACATTCTTGGTTTTCTTTATTACCAATGTCTCAAAACTTTCACAAACATTCTCACACATAAATGCACGCATACAAACATTCTGATTTTCTTTATTACCAATGTCTCATAGAAAAACTTTAGTTTCAGTATGAACATAATTACAAAACTGTTTCCCAATTATGTTTCTTTCTTGAAATAATTATTACTTTGTGCCCTGAGAGTCATATTAGCTAAAAGCTGGGGCATAACATGAAGTATGAATTTTGAATCACTTTCACTGTACAGAATTAAAAAATCTCTTCCCTTATAAAGAAATACTAATCACATTATTCTACCATCTACATTATATATAATATCCACAGAACAGCACATCCCTGTTTTCAAAACAGTGGTGCATCTCTTTCCTTACCTCTGAGAACCTTTTCTTCGTAACAGCGGTAAAAGTCCCATATCCTAACTGTTCCGTCATCTGAGCCAGTTGCAAACTTCTGGTCACTTGGGGAAAAACTGTGAAAAGACATTTGTGGAAACGATACACTTATGCACAAAATGTGTTTGTGTTGGTGATGGAGTAGGAGTATGGTCTGCATGGTATTTGTCAAGATAAAATATCTACTGAAAACCACCAATTCAGATTAGGCAATTAAAAATACTGCATAACTACAATGCCATGGACATATGATTAACTGAATTTCTTGTAGCTTTAAGCTATTCATATTTCACTGCTTATATTGTTAGTACTGTATATATAAAAAGGGAGTAGTCCTTAAGCTTGGTTCCAACAACATCTGTGTTACTATATGCTTCAAAACGCATGAAACATAAAAAAGAAATTTTGCTTCTTATATCAAGTCCCTTATGCATATGCCTTGACTTGACTTTAACTGATATTTAAAGTATTCTGGAGCAAGCATGAACATTTCTGATATTTGTTATTGATATACTATGCTCATAAACTAGATATCAACCTGATCTTAGGTTCTGGCATTACAATGTAGTTTTACATTTATTAATTAAATATTTCCATCATATTCTCTTCCCACATTTCAAGCAGGGTTACACATGCAGACAAGAAAATAATGTACTTTAACACTATCTAAATACACATTTCCAAGACTTTATTCTAAATTGTATGTTCAAAGACAGATTTTAATGGTATTTAAGAAACTGTCAGCTCTATATCTAATTGGAAACTTCACTAAGTTATGTTTAAAGATTCCCAGTTTTCTGTGCATCCATTGATTATTTTCATAAACTACTGGTCAAGACTTCTTCCTCTTTGTATTGGACATCTTCTCATATATACTTTGCTGCATTTGTCTGTGATTTACGTGGTAATTTAGCGCAATACTAATGAATCATAGGTGAATAAAAAAGGCCTCTGGGGGTGACAGACTGACCAATGACAGGTCTACCTGCCACAACCCAGGTGAGCCTATAGGGCATGTTCACCTATTTTATTGAGAAGTCATTATGTTTACAAGGAATTTACAATAACAGCAATCACAAAATTGATCACAGTTGGTTGATGGCTTATGCGGTGGACAAATAAGGATGGATGAACTTTATTGGGTTATGCCGATGAAAATATTACAAAAGGAACATTTCTTGGTCTGCAGAAGTCTTCTACATAACTTAACAGAATATACTGGTAATACTCTCTTAAAGGTAGGGTGAATATATATTTGCTTTTATTGCATTATACAAAGTTACATCACACTTTACTGAGTCCTGCACAATGAATTCTGTGATATGCTACAAACAATGAAATGGTGTAAATAGTTTGTGGAATATATGTACCAATCACCAACATTCCAAAAACCGGAAGTACTACTATGTGTCATCGAGGAAAGTAGGTTATTCTTTATTTAATCACTAGCAGTATAAACTCTGAAAAATTTCATCTACATCAAGAGGATAAAGGTAAATCTTTATTGGCTTTTTTCAAAGTATCCATATATTACAAGAGATGCTGAATACAGTTGGCTATGCAGACTACAATTCTTATTAGTACTTAAAATCAATTGTAAATACTTTATCATGATGCCTAGCCAGTGTCCTATCAACTTTTTAGCAGATCTGAGGTATGATGAACTGAGTTACCTTTGACTAACCAAAAAAGGGAAGTGAATCATGAAAAGGATGATTTGAAGGGTGCAGAATCATACGAACTTCAAGTTATAAAAATAGGATAATTTTTACTGTTACAATTTTCGTCTTCTTTACTATTATATGTACTTAACAGGTACTAGTTACCGATGATAATAAAATTATCAAATATTCCTTACACACTTTCCCAAAGAATAGACAAATTAGAGAAATTAAGTACACAAAGCAATAAATAATTACTGTTTAAACAGGTGATAAACAAAGAATAAACTACACGACACATAAAATATAATAATATGTAAAACAGAAATAAGCACCCATACAAGTGAAAATATAAAGACTGGTGTATGACCCAAGCCAAGGATAATATGTATTTTAGAGTGGTAAGAAAACTAGTGTGGAATATACTTATGATCAAATGAAGGTTCTCAGGTACTTTTAAAGAGAGAATATTGTAAAATATTAAATCAAGTGGTAACTCATCCCAACCATAACATAAACTGAACACGGAGAAAAACCAAATACCTATATGGCATTGTATCAAACTGGGAAATTTCCTGAAGGCCAAGTGTGTTGAAGACTGACTAAAGGCACTGACCTGGATGTGTGAAAAGGAACAACTACACCTACTAATAAAAGATCTTTTGTAGTGAAGATTTTTAAATGAAATGATTGGACAACTAAAACAGATTATCATGGGAAAGGGACGGTGATGTAAGGATATGGACAGGGAGTACCTGAGGCCGCGCACAGGATCCTTATGAGCCTGGAAGAGCTTCACATTGTTCATGTTCGTCTGCCAGTATTTTACAAAACCACCAGTGTCACCAGTCACCATCCACTGGTCGTTATGAGACCATACCATCGTCCGCACACTACTGTCGTGGGCCTGTTAGAAGATATTCTATGAAATTTCAATCTATATATATATCTATATCTCTGATGCCCATTCCCTCAGGGAACTCAGCACCCACAAAACAATTATTACATATCAAACTTAAAACAGCAAAAGAAGATGAATTTAATGCATGAAATCTTTGAATAGGAGGGAGTTTGCAAATATACTCGGCATGCACTCCGAACACAAGAGAACAAAATCCAGTTTCATTCTGTTTCCATTCCTCCATAATTCACTCATCTATATATACGTTTTTTCATTCATGCAAACCTTTTCCCTAACAAGCGAGGTAGCGTGAAGAACGGAAGACAGAGCCTTAGAGGAAATATTCCCCACTTGACTCCTCACTCTGTTCCATTTTTGGGAATTAATACAAGAAAGGACATTTCCAGCCACCCGCTCTGGCCTCTCTTTGTCACCTTACAATATGCGGGGCAGGGTGGTGCCAGGAATGGATGCAGGTGAACAAGTATAAATATGTGCTCTCTCTCTCTGTGTGTGTGTGTGTGTGTGTGTGTGTGTGTGTGTGTGTGTGTGTGTGTGTGTGTGTGTGTGTGTGTGTGCGTACGAATAAATGAAATCGACCCCGCGGTCACTTATACAGTGTCACAGGATATCAGTCGACGTAGAGCATACGCCGGTGGCTCATTTTTCATTTTATTATGTCTGGAAATCTTTTCTCTTCAATCTCAATTGGTATATCATTGTTAGTCAACAGATCACCTCCGTATAAACGACCCGTGAACAGGCCACGTCAATGGAAGTGACCCGTGAAAAGGTCACATCAATGGAAGTGACCCATAAACAGGGCACGTCAATGGAAATGACCCGTGAACAGGTCACATCAATGGAAGTGACCCGTGAACAGGTCACATCAATGGAAGTGACCCATAAACAGGGCACATTAATGGAGGTTACCCGTGAACAGGTCACATCAATGGAAATGACCCGTGAACAGGTCACATCAATGGAGGTGACCCATGAACAGGTCACATCAATGGAAGTGACCCGTGAACAGGTCACATCAATGGAAGTGACCCGTGAACAGGTCACGTCATTGGAAGTGACCTGTGAACAAGTCACATCAGAAGTGACCCATAAACAGGGCACATCAGATTGGTTCTGTAATTTCTTGATTAAGTTCTTGTCATCAATGTTTCATTACGAACCCTAGGCAGTAAAGTAATTTGCCTTTGTGTACCGCTTTTATTGTCTGTCTTGATGATGAGTTGTGGAGCGGATCCTGTTGCCATTACACATGCATACCCCACTTAAAAGAAAAAGAAGTTGTTTGCAAATTGCAACACTAAAACTTTTGCGACGCCAATAAAGTCTGTAGATTTGACCTGCAGTATTTCAAAATATTGCCCAGTGAAGTACATACCAAAGCATTCATGTTTCACTATTATTATCTTTTTTTTTTTTACGTTGGAGGCTCCAGTCAAGGACAAAAGTCCATATTAAGGCCGGTTCTTAATTGACAGAAGGAAGTTAATGAAAAGGAAAAGAAATTTTGGAGGAAGTAAAACCCGTCTTTTGAAATGTGCCAGGTCATAGTAATTAGGAAAGAGAGGGTTGAGAGATTCAAAGCTTCAAGGCGTAGAAAAAGAAAATAGTTATCAAAACGGCCCACCCTTGAGTTGCCACTGGCCACACAGTAATCATGTGACACAGCAGCTTGCGGAGTATTGCGTGGTCTAGCTATTGGTGGGGGCACATAAGCAGCCAAGTCTCGGGAGCAAAAACCAAAGTAATACCTATAGAAGAGGGAAAGTGAACCAACATTGCGGCGTAGGGCAAGGGGGTC
>JAYMFT010096224.1:0-13889 GCA_038088735.1 Panulirus argus | reverse complement strand
ATATTATTTATATATATATATATATATATATATATATATATATATATATATATCTATATATATATCATAACTAATAGTAAGGCATTATTTTCAAGACATGTTTTCCCCTTCAACCTATACATATAAAGATACAACTTGTTGCTAATGCCCCTTCAGGTGACATTTTTCGTGGCTAGATAGATGCTAATGGCTCCAGTAAGTCAGGCCCACACGAGTTCCAGGATATACATCGAAATAAATACTGGTGCTCATAAATTTACACACACAGCAAAACAAAGTACACAGTACTGCAAAATGCCAAATGATAAACAACAGATGGGGTACTTTCAGATACACTATACTACACAATATTTAATTTCAACTATACTAATGCATGTTGATACAATACATTTGGGTTACACTTAAGAATCTTTAACCACACTAACTACTAACACACTAACTTACAGTACGCTTTACTTAAGAAGGCCGAATGTAACTTTACATATATCTGGTACATTGACCGTTATAACTTAAGTTATAATGAAGTAACTTTAACTAATCTATACGAATACGTTATATCTAAGTAACCGACTATACTAGTGTATAACGACAGGCTAAACTAACTTAATTCTAGTAACATTACTGTATAGTCAATTAAAAAATACAATTTCAGTTTTATAAAGAAAAAAAAACTAGTACGATGTATAATGAAGAGATGAGATCCCGATGCCACACCCTCTTAATAGCTTTGGATATATCAAGGCCAACTACATAAGATTCCCCAAATTCTTTCAGGGATGATGACCAGACATTAGTAAGACAGGAGAGAATATCACCAGTGGATCTCGCCTTAACATTTCTAAAGTCTTTGAATCCCAACTCCCATATCCTCAGACATCTTGAATCTCACAGACTTCTCTCTGATCACCAGTACAGCTTCCGTAAGGCAAGATTCTCTGGTGATATTTTTTTTTCCCTATCGCACTAATATCTGGTCATCAGCCCTGTTTGGGAAACGTGAGTAGTTGCCCTTCATATATCCAAAGCTTTTGACTTTTGACCGGGTGTAGCATCGGGGTCTCATATCTAAGCTCCCTTCTTCTGGCTTCCTCCCCTCAGGCCGATCTATATCTGTAACTGTTGATGGATTAGCCTCTCCCTCATTCTACATCAACAGCGTTGTCCCTTAACGTTCTCTCCTACCAACTACACTTTTTCTCCTTTTTATCAACGATTTCCTTTCTTCCACAAATAACCAAATGCACTCATACGCTGACGACTCAACACTGCATTCCTCCACATCCTTCAATTCTGCTCCTTCTTATCTCACTCGATCAGCATCTCGTTTCGACACAACTTCCTCAATAAACTCACACTTAGGGTATTTCAGTGGAGAAGATGAAATCGGCTTAAATTTAATGCCTCCAAGACGCAGTTTCTACCCATCACTCAGCCGAAAAATTCCAAGCATCTTTCCTCTCCTTCGACGGTTCTGTAATTTCATCTCTTGACTCAATGAACATACTTGGTATCAATGTAAAATCTACTCTGTCTTGGAAATCCCACACTACGGAAATAGCTAAGTCTCCCTCTAAGAAACTGGGAGTCCTGTTTTGATGTCGAAATTTCTTCCGAACATCTGCTCCGTTTTCACAAAGGACTGATTCGTCCTTGAATGCAGTACTACTCTTACACCTAGGGCGGTTCTAGCTCTGTATCCTTGTTAAACAAAGTTCGACGAGTTAAGTCGAAAGCGATTCGAATGAAAAACTATCCCAGGCTAATAACAAAACTGGCTCGTTTGCCCTACGCTGCAATGTTGGTTCACTTTCCAGTCTTCTATAGGTTACTAATTTGGCTTTTGCTCTCAAGAGCTGGCTGCTTGTTTGCAGCCCACCTATAGCTAGACCATGCAATACTCGGCAAGCTGCTTCTTGATTAGAGTGTGGCCATCGGCAACTCTAGGATGGGTCTAGTTGATGACTATTTCTTTCTTTACACCTCGAGCTTTGGAACTCGCTATCCTTTCAAGTCTTTAAAAAAAGGTTTTGAGTTCCTCCAAAATTTTTAAATACAGTCCCTAGTCTCTTCTTTTTCATTTTTTTTTTTCACCTCTCTATCCTTCAGTTTAGGTCCGGCTCTAATGTGAACTTTTGTCCGGGACTGGAGCCTCAAACGTACAAAACAAATCTACCTTTACAGACTCGTTCCATGAGAAAATCATCAACGTACTTCTATATGCTACCCATTTAGGTATCAATACGTGCTCCCCTCAACCGTTACACCATTTCATATTAACGTTGAGTTTAACTATTTTTGTGTACACTACAACGTCCTCCTAAAACCCGGCGAGAAGCCTAGTCGAATGGAAAAAAAATCCTCAAATGATTTTACTAGAGCATTTACATTCTATTTGGGTAAGGATACGACGCCTTTGGACGGGTTTTGGGGGGAACACTGTGAAGTGTTATTAGGTTTTTTCATATGAAGTATGATTAAACAATTCTGTAATATTCATCACCAAAATCACTATTATCATTAACGCTATTATTCTTGTTCATCACATCGACTTGAAAATCAGCTTGGCAATCAAGCGTTGCAGACAACGCACGACTGAGCCTACATCGCCTTCCACCCTGGGGAGCGGGGGTTATTATCAACCATTAGGATATTGCAGTACCCCAAGAACAATGACCTTATCATCCAGTTTTTCTGACATTCCTAAACACTAACAGCATGAATAGGAACAAAAAATCTACTGTATTAAACAGAGACTTCTGGAAGCGAGTCGTATGCCGTCCACTGAATTTGTTTAAAAGCTTCGCCTATACTGGCTGCTTTATATTACCCCCAAGAAACTGTACTTGCATCTCTAACGCTTCTCATTTTCATATCAGCCATAAACGCAAACATGATCCACAGTTTCATATCATCCTTTGCATATGATACCAGAGTATTATGGAGGTCTGATCGGTAAAAGACTTATAACAAACTAACTTACGTTACAGAGACGATAAACCACGTACGTCTTGCGGTAAGCCACAGGCAATAACATACTTTTAAAAGGCGTAAACTCTCAACAACTCTATGATGGAAGAGGTGGAAGAAAAATGTAACTACTGTATTGTGAGAAACGACTACCAACAAACTAACACGGCAGTAGAGTGTAAAAGACCTCCGAGTAAGTTGGTTCGGTTTGGGTATTGAAACTCCATCCACACAGCTCATGTTATGCAGTGTAAGAAAAATGGGTTTGGGTTTAAGTTATATCGATATACAAAAGCTACTTATAAAAATAAAAGTAAAAGCAAAACAAAATACTATGCTTTGCAACCTTCTGTGCAATTACCTATTTGTGCAAACAGTTGTGGGGATGTCTCAATCTTGCTTTACGCAAGCGAGGATTTTGTCAATCGTCAAGTGTTACACGTAAAATCGAGAGTCTGTGCTACTTATACGAATACTAGTACCTTTCGCGTACGATAAGCAGAAAGACCAGAAACCAAACTGGGCTAAGAGAACCTGACAGGCACTGCAGTGTTGGGTCGCAAACCCTCCCGTTGCTCAAGCAATAGTAACTGCCAAGTCAGTGATTGCCTGCCACCTAATACATGTCATAGTATCACTCTTTGCAAGCACAAAACTATATAAACAAATGTTTTCTAAACACCATACTCTATACTGCATTAGATTTCAAAAGCACATTAATTTATTGCGCTACGCTTTACAAGCGCAAAAATATATGTTACTACGCGTTGTAAGTATAATAATATAATAAACTAGGCAAGCAAGTCCAAAAAACATACTATTTATCTTCCAACTAACCTCCGAAAGTACAGTATCATACTGTCTAAATAAGACGCTTTACAGCACAGTAATATAGTCTAAATAACATACTATTCTATCTGCCCACTATGCTTCGCAAGCACAATATATCGTCTTCCTAACCATGATTAACACAAAGCCTGTCTCCGGGAGCGGGCGAAAGCATCATTTATGCCTCCAGCTAATAATGCTGCAAGACCGGGTGATGCAATGTTAACTGTGCCATCCACAAACTCCTTGAGCATGGCGGTTAAGACCTCTGAACACGGTGGTACGACCCTTGAGCACGACGGTGCAACCCTTGATGGCTTGGCCTGTGAACCTGGCCCGTAAAGAGGGCCAGGCCAACATACCCATGGATCGTACCGTCGCGTTCAAGAGGTTAAGGCTAAATGAAGAGCAGCGACGAGTTCCTTCTTCAAGCTCTTCTTCACCCACCGACACACGGCTGGCTAGTGGCTACTGACAACTCAAGACTTGCCGACTGTGCTATCACATGCGATGAGTCGCATAATGTTTCATTTGATTCCATTTTTCTTGTACGTCCAGTTACAGAATCTTCTCGTCTTCTACCATGAACTCTAAAAACCTTCGGCCTAGGTTCAGCATCGTATTTCAATACAAACGTCTTTGTAATCTAGAATATACAATGCGGGGTTGGGGAGCACAGTTGATCAGCAACACAAGCAGATGTAAAGTACCATCAAACAACTAGGGATCTTTCATTTACAAACTAATGTAGAATTACACATGGCAAGCCTATGAACAGTTTAATTACGAAAGGAGCGTAAAAAGATTACTAACATGAATATACCTTACACATGATACGATGGTTAACGCATTGTATCCTATGTCACAACATCGTGTTGTTAATAACTATATACCTGAAATTTTAAGTCTGTATCCACTTTTTGCAACCAGTCTGTAACTTACTTACCATATGAAACTATGTATGTAATGAAGCTCACATTATGAATCAACTTCGTAACAGCCTGTGTAATATCAACCCTCTAGGGTCTGACTAAGACCCTTTGTGACTTCTGTAATCCTTCCGCTCTACCTCTCAGAGGATGAGCATTGTGTGCACAATAAATTTGCCGGGGATAACGGCACAAATCAATGTCCTAAGTGTGTGCCCAAGCTTCACCCGAGTTGACCTAGTCTGACAGGTTGCTGGAAGCTGCATGTTTCCATTTCTTATTATATTTTGTCTTGTTTGATTTTGTACAACACCGAGAAAAAAAAATATGCCAGTAGTTCAGAGGTCTCCCTAATATGTCCTGGAATGTTAAACAAACATGAATTCCTGTCATTTAATCAAATCTTCTTAATACTTCCAATATATTTGCTCTCCTGTGGCTGGCATTTACACATTCTCTCCAGAGTGTCATTCAAGCAAGGGATTTTGTCTTTGATGTAGGCATGCTTAAAATCTTATATATCTTGCGTCGCTGTAATGACTAACGGTACAGTATGAGAGCTTACATCTTCTTCAGTACCTTGAATGTTTTACCTAACTGATGCACGTGATACCAG
The DNA here is from genome assembly GCA_038088735.1 of Panulirus argus. NCBI lineage: Eukaryota > Metazoa > Arthropoda > Malacostraca > Decapoda > Palinuridae > Panulirus > Panulirus argus. The sequence goes on along the minus strand of JAYMFT010096224.1, from coordinate 8,549 downwards.
ACATCTGGAAGTGTTCTACACAATTTCTTTCAGTTCTGAATGATAGCACAATCGCAGGTCCATTTCTTCTCTACGTCCTAGAAATGAATCCTGCTATGTTTGCAAGAGGAAAGCTCAAGAGGTCAAGACAACAGAGCAGTACGGTAAATTTCGCACAATTAGTTCTGGGGTGCGATGGCTTGGCTTTTGACCATACCCTCATGGGCCACATGCACAGTGAGAGTGTATGTGGTCTTAGAATTATCTCTAACTCCCTTTTCGGTTGGTGGATGTTGAAGCTTGACGTTGACGGCCTTAATGACCCTGGCAGTTGATAGGCCTAAAACCCAAACAACCAACCAACCAACCATACCCTTACAGGTCAGATCAAAGGCCAAGCCAACATGCTCATGAAGTCGTCCTGGCGTGCTCACGAAGTTAAAGAATATACCGGTAGCTCAGGGCAAGTTACAGCTGGCTAGCTGAGCCATATAGACTGTTTACAACAAGAACTGTTATTTCATGCTGTAAATCCAAGTATGTCCAACGACAGCCTCTTGTAAACGGGAAACACAGCGACTTTACACTTTTTTTCAATTACAGATATCTCTAATGGTGATAAGACTGTTGTGAGACACTTATTTCCTATATAAAAAATTCAAATAATGATTAATGGTACAGTTTAAGAGCTAACATACACATGTCTTGCTGACTAGAATTAAAGTTACCACGTACGTATGACTCAACACAAAAAAATATCACCATATAATATTTTTCTGAACGTGAGCAACCAAACAATAAAAGCAATCAAGTCATTACCACATCATTATCAACTGATGTTTTAATATTCACCACCATAGCCCGAACGTAAAATATCACACGTTCCCGACGGCATCATCTGAAGCGGCTGGAGACATGATACCTAGGAGCCAGTCCTGTTGGTCGAGTCACATGACTTCACGCTCACTACAACACAACGGGTTCCGCTAAGGCGGAATCTGCCATGCCCTAAAAATATGTAAACTTTTATCCAATGTTTTATCACTAGCTTTGAAAAGGTACCTCGTCAATCACAAAATACGTGCTGCCAAAGTTCTACCCGAACTTATTCATCTCTCACTTCCCGAGTTCTCCTCGCAATAAAAAAAAAAAAAATAGTGGAAAAGGAATTAAATATTCGAATAATAACTAAATGATAAATGTCACTTGCAATGCCCGAGCAGAGACAAGCTGCAATGGTCGACTGCACACACGCACACACACACACATACACACCTCGACAGCACAACCAGCACCAAGCAGCTGACGCTTGCTGTTCTAGCTGTACTCCCGACCGTAAGAGTATTTCATGATGTACGCGACCTTCGCCTTGACTTCACAACCCTATAATCAACAGGGAATCCTCCCAGGGTTACCGGCAGTGCGTACAGCAACTGCGGTGAAATGAAACTATCATTTTCGATGTGAAGGAGGCCGGGCCGTGTCGGGCGAGGCGGACGACCGGCGGGGTTGGGAGAGATAGTCATTCTCAACACACGCACAGATTGACAACAATGTCCCTTCTCCCCTTCCTGGTACTTGGGTAATGAGAACAGGTTCCCCTATTCTTTGCGGCACCATGATTGCGCTCTTGTGATATCACTTTGTTAAATAAAAATGGATTAAGTAATACTGTTCATGTATGATAATAGGACCTCTTTACTTTTATCCTTCAAACAGTCACTCCTTTATAGTTCAAATCTAGTGTTGGACAGTTTCGAGTTAAAGGATATACCTGTGTGGCCGTTGGCAACTCAAGGGTGGGGCGTTTTGATAAACTTTCCTCTAAAATTCGAAATTATTTCTTTTTCCCTTTTCTTTAACCTTTCTGTATTTCAATTAAGGCCCGGCCTTGAAGTGGACTTCTGTTCGTGACTGGAGCCTCCAATATATATATATATATATATATATATATATATACTCCATGGTTCAAACGACGAACCCATGCACATTTCTTTTTATACGATCATAGTAATCCGATAAGATTCTCTATATTTGTTTAACGATTGCTTCCGAAAGAACGGACGAATTTCATCCACAGAGACCCACGCTGGCATGTTGCACATTCATCTTTTGCTGACCTCGGTTATCAAGTCGACCCATCACATGTGCACCCTTCTACCGCCTGATGACTTACGCAAGTCCCCACGGATAATAAGCACCATATGTCCCTGCTCTACATACAACCGTGCAAAAAGGCCTAATAACTTAGTTGTGGGATGGCCCACGTACCTCATTCAAATAATCTTTCACTTTACCACCTACTCCACGTCCTTCCTTAACAAGAACTCGTTGTAAACATCACTGCCAAGCTTCGTTTCTGAGGACATCGCTGTCATCGTTTCACGCCAACAAACACAGAAGACAATAAGATGGCCCCAAACAAGTTCTCAGCTGTACAATTAAAGTCCATGCTCTCCTGAGATGTGATTACTGTAGCTGTACATCAGCTACAGCGAATGAGAACAAATTTCAGTTCAACTGCCTCTCACCTTAAGTGGTTCAGGCAAGATACTTAATACGGTGAGCCTAGTTCAAAAGTACTATATACTTCACTTGATGTTACGCAAAATCAACACGTTTTACCTTCACGATTTGCAGTCACATTTCTAGTATCACTGCTTCTCGTAATATACAACCGCGCACACATAAACAATTTGCATAAAACATTTAGATAATACAGTCAGAGACCAACACACGAAGGCGCAATCTCGCAGCCTAAACTACACTAACATGCTTTCCACCAACACACTTACTCCAATTAGTATCTTATTAGATTTATAATAATTAATGCTCAGATTATGAGATTGGATAAAGAATCAACACGAACCTACTTAGATTTTCAGCATTTAGTTAAACTAAGAGCAACTAACCAAAGTTTAACATTAAAATGACTAAAACTTATAAAAAATATATATTCCAGTCATCTCGTACAAAAATGAGCCACAGATACTGTGTGAATTATGACAACTCGAGGATTAGTTGAACCCCCACCATCTGTTCTCCCACAATCAGCAGGCTCAGTTGCTTTACACTGAGTCCAAATCACTAGCCATGATTTATACTGAGAATATTATACACCAATCTATTCTTTTCTTGTTGCTGTAGCTATCAGCGGTTAGTCTATAGTGCATCCAGTGCTTACCATGTGAGCGGTGGCGCAAAAGGATTACAGAATAGCCGGCTTACCCTATCTTATGGATATCTGACGACCTACGGTTCATTAAGTAAATTTCATGATTTAACGTTTCTATGAAGACAACCTGATCCTTACAAAATTATTATTTTGCTATACTCTACAAGCTGTACGGTACATGTACGGAAGTTTCTACTGGTCAAAGTGGTAGTCTGTAAATGGTACCCAAAAGACAATAATTCGTAGTTACTTTGTCTCTTCACAAGGAATAATAATCTCTTTACTATACTTCTCCCAGATACATAAGCTTACCCTGAATAAATCAGCCAGGTAACTGTTCTAAAGCATGAAACTATTTGCCACACAGCCCGACACTAAGGTTTGACACGGCTGTCTAGTCCTAACATCAGAAACAAAATGAGATGCACTGTTAGAAGTTTAAGAGCGCATGGGTCAAGAACCTACCAACAAAGTGTACCTGGCCATCCAAGGTTGTCATGAAGTCGGCAAATGGTAGGAGTTAAAAATGCTCATGTTATCAAGAGTGGAGGAGCATGCTGGCAAGTGAGGACGTGGTGTGTGTATGTGTGTGTGTGTGTGTTGGGGTGGGGGGTGCTGAAGGTGTTACTTCCCTCCAGGCGTTTACCTAGCGTAGACTTCGGAGGTCTTCTATCCAAACAGCTTTTGGCTGGGTCCAAGCTGCTGTCTGGGTCTTTGGAAGACCAGTATATGGCAAGCAACGATCCGCAGGCCTGCGTAACTACCACAGCCTGGCTGGTCCGGTGCACTTTGTAAATACTCATCTGGGGCATTCTTAGATTTCTCCACCGAGCATCCGAAGCTCTTTCTGATGGCTGCAAGCAATGCGCTGAAAGGTGTTTCGTCTCTCTGCGCCTCTTGATTTTACGGGTTATATACTTTAGTCTTCCATGCATGTCGTGTTAATAAAGAACTGTTATTGAAAGAAGGTTGGGAACCAAGCCCTGTAGGACTTTTTTAAATGTAAATAATATACCTCTCCCGTATGCGTTCGAAATTACAGCCTTTCTAATTTCAGTCGTTCCCCGTAGTTCCGCTCACTAACCGCGTGAAAGCATAATAATCTTTTCATAACATCTTGCCTTTTTGCAACCTCTTTATTCCACGACAAACAGCCATTGACATTAATTCTATTAATAATAATAATAACAACAATAATAATAATAGTAATAATAATAATATCTAACTGCCGGCATTTAATGAATATAAATGCTTGCCTATAAAGTTCACTATTCAAAACTTATTTAATCAACAAAAATAAAAAGCGTCTCTTTAAACTCTCTTAACAAAATAACAAGTATAGGGGAAGTGACACTTAAAACTCCCTCACCTATCAGTTCCTAGAACTGTACTTCCCCAAGCGAAGGGAGGGGGCGCCTTCCCGGAAATGTCCGCCTTCCCCCCAAAAATGCTCTGTTTATAAGTTGGGGGTTCACATGGAAAAATAACCCAGGAAATCAATATCCAATCGCTTAATCCTGTCGGTTCCGTCACAGGACCTACCTCTCCACTCGGTCTCAAATTTCACGCGCTCTACAGAAGTCTGCTATCACCTGACGAGTGTCAGTTTGCGATCTTGTCTCGCTGACTGGCTCAGCTCATGTGTCAGGAACCAGTGAAACACAAAGCTTGCATGAGCCGCCCTGTGGGTTTTCCACCACAGTGGCATGATGAAGCCGCAAGTGTGCCCTGTTCTCACACAAGATACACACACTACATATAATCATGGCAAAAAATAAGTACGTGGTATTCTAAGTTAGTCACGCATAAATACAAGAATAAAAGCTTCTGAATTCTTGGACTGATGGTTAAGAACTTGTAAAGACGAAGAGCAAAACTTGCCCATCAACATAGATCCTTGAGCCTTCTTAAGTGGCTGTTTAGAATGTTACCCGGCTATCTTGAAAATACATAACTATCACCAATTTTTCCACAACCCTAAGTATGTTTGTATCATTTTCTTTAAATGCCTAATCATATACCATATACAATGCAGAGTAGAAAGAAAGGTTAAACAAAAAAAAATAAGCAAAAGCAACTTCTGCAACGAGAGTGATGCAGTTCGCCAACGGAAGGAAAAGAGAAACAAATTCATCTATGGGAATTCAGTGTGAGAGTGCCCCACTGATCAGTCAGGCTGTTGTTGGTGACTGCGACCCGCAGGTCTACGATCGACTTTGTAATTTTGCCATTACAGCAGGTAGTTTACCGTGCCACCCATGCTCATCCTATGAGCGGTAAAGCTAAATGGTTACAAAGGGTCTTCGTCAGAACCCAGCGGCAACATAATCACAACGTAAGTTGCTAAAACTGAACCATTATATGAACAAACGATCTTTCCATATGGTAAATTTATACAACAGACGTTAAAATATTAGAATTTCAGGTTTCTTATTAGCGTTGAATTGTTGTGCCATATCTTGCAGGCTTTTGCTTAAATCCATCCCTAAAAGGTTTTATTTTTCGCAAACTAAGAAACAGTGTGATAGTGTACATTTAGCAACTATCACATCCTGGCTGTTCTGGTACACCTTGGGAACCTGTCCATGCCCTTTTGTAACTGCATGTCTATCTAAGAAGACGATTCTACTGTTCCATGACTTTTTCTAGAAACTAACACATCAAAGTCATTTTATAAACAATGTTACGGCCGCACCAAGCTCTTCGACAATCTAATCGAGAAGCAACTTTGGAAGAAGAGAATGTATACATATCTCAATCCTTCACTTTTTGGAAAGAGAAAACCATCAAGTTCACATGCTCAAAGAGTGGTACAGAAGACCACCTTGACCTTGTTTCCCCAATACATACGCAATGGATCTGTGCAAACCCAAAGTGAAAGCTCACCCTCAGAGAACATTTCTTTAATTTCAAACGGGTCAATTTCACACTATTTCTTTGGAATAAATATAGTTTAACAACAAATAGAATAATGCAAACGGGACTGCTTCAAATCCTTTCTTTAAAATGAATACAGTACAACAAATGAAATATTCTGTATTTGATTTTTCTTTATTTAAGCGGCCACGCAACTTCAGAAGACAATGTGCACCGTCTTTCTGACCATAATCCAATACATGAATATGCCCTACTTTAGTGCCAGTTCTACAAGCATACGAAACAAAATAAGTTCAATCAGCGTCCCCACAGTTCAGTGAAGAACACGGCGCTCTTCTCAAAGACCATCGCTACTATATCAAAACTTTAGCAGATGTTCTCAATCCCCCCAGCATGGCAATGATTAGCACAACGGTTTAGGGCTCATGACCAACGATCACCCCCAGGGGCCGGTGACAGCCTAGCTCTCCTCCTTCTGCAGCTGTTGGTGCAGTGAAACCACTCACACTGGCGGAGACTGTAAAAGTGATGACCGTATCTAAACATTCAAGAGGTGAAGGGTGGCCTTAAACTGAAAAAATAAAATTCTACATACACATACAATCCTTAATACAAAATGAACTTTATTTATAAAGGCCAAGACTGCGAGGGAACACACCTGAAGTGAAACAAAATCAAGCAGGTGCTCTGCTTTGATGTTGTAAGAGGATACCTTAAAGGTGTTAGTAAACAGGAGCAGGTGTCCACAGCGGTACGATACTCTAACGAGGAAGGTGTTGTGAAGTGACTTCTGAGGTTCAGAGCTGCAGGACCTTCAGATGCAAGATCATAGTTACACAGAGTCTGTGCTTATTTAAGAGTGCTGATCCAATTCATGACGGACAGAGAGATACGAGTGGGCATTCAAATGTCCAAGCTTTACTTCGTCAGCGTGTGCAACAATCTGGCTTTGTTCACTGTCTCAGTCATCGGTTCAGATCGCCTTCTGTTGATGTATGCACGATGTGCGTATGGCGTAACTGAATTTTACGAATATACTTCAGAAGAAACTGCACATTCGTGTCCAGATCAACTGTGCATCCCAGCCTTCTGCAGACGCCAAAGTTACTTGAGCGCGAGAACAAAGCCGTCGAATAAAGAAGCTTATCTGATACTCGGTGGGCATCCAAGGGCTCTGCTTGCAATGCAGTCAAGAGAACCTTCACACCTGTTACGAAGCTGCTGCTGTCTCAGATTCACATAATTAACCCAGGTAGCGCGAGGGATGTGGAGACCCACGTCTCTAACCGCAACTTTAATCTTTTGAGTTTGTTTTCTGTTTAAACTCATTTTCTGGATTACTGAGAGATCTGAAGTTATTGTATGACTACCTACTAAACCCCTAATTTAGTTTCTGCATACAGGCTGGTAGGTAGTCAGTAGCTACTTTGTGTAGATTTCAGCAGCCACGAAAAACTTTGGAAATTTTGAAATATAGTTGAAGGAAACTTAGTCCTCCGGCTAAAACAAATGGCATCAATTTAGTTTGAATAAAAATGGTATCAAGAACAGAAAGCCTACTTTCCACACTATTGAACCAATTTGTGACAGAGTAGGTAACTCATGAAGCAATCTGTGAAAGATTAGGTAACTCGTAAGCAATCTGTGAGAGTGGGTAACTCGTGAACAGCCGCTTGTATGAAACTGAGAGGAGAGGAAACTCGTGAACAGGCATCAGACTGAGCCTGAGAGCAATTCTGTGTAAACTTGTATTTGCCAGTCATCGATATAATCGTAACTGAGACCCAGAACCAATCAGTGATAATGGCGGAGTCATGAAAGGTGTCCACTTCAGATCCCCAAAGTGACGCCTTCCTGGACATTTCAGAATCTCAGCATTAAATATGTGAAATGGAATTTACAAAAAACTAAGGCTTGGCTTGCAGTTCGTATGAAATATCAGTATGAAAAAAAAATATATTAAAAAGCGATACACTTTTGAACTTTTTAAGGTTACCAGATATAATCATGAGACTGCAGTTCAGCAGCTGCATGCACATGGTTCCACAGATACCCTCCCTCCGTCCAGTGTTCATCGTAGCGGAACGTATCATGCAGGAAAAGCCGGAAAGCATCCATCAACTGCCAAATCAAATGGAGTCCTTCTGGTCTTGCCATTGATCCTATGGCGGATGAATTCAATATTTGTGATGACTGCGGACAAACATGTCCACAAATTCAACAAGAACCAGTTTCTTTCTTAAACTTGACACTTTTCACGACTAGAGGGATACCTTATGTTTGTTTCAATCTACTAATCTGAATACTGTTAGTTGTTCCAACGTCACCCTACATGGGAGGTGAAATTACAGAATTAGAAGGAGTTCGGATATCTTTCATTGCCCATATCAGCGCGCTACATGAACTAAATTACTGAGAACGGATGAAATCCCTTAAGCTATACCTCCTGGAGCGCAGATGGTATATATATATATATATATATATATATATATATATTTTTTTTTTTTTTTTTTTTTTA
>JAYMFT010096213.1:0-13891 GCA_038088735.1 Panulirus argus | reverse complement strand
GACGCTCTTCCGATCTGAAGATACCCTTACCCTTCTCCTCCCCCCCCCCCTCCCCCTACCCCCTCTTCCCCCCCCCTCCTTATCATTAAGTCGATAAGAGAGCAGTTCTGATATTCGTGACGACCGATTCCAGTTGATCTTGCAACAGCTGCCAAGTCACACACACACACACGCACGCACACACACACACACATATGTGTAGTCAGCCATCTTTTTCTCTTCAGGTCCTCCTGAAGCCAGAGACTCGCCTTTATCCAACCTGAGATTCCCATTCAACGCCATTCAGTTTATTTCGGAAACAGACAATCTCTTTACTTCGAGTCACTCATGCCCAGACCTTAAGCTGACAGGCGCTACGTTCTCTTATTTGAAAATCTCCACCACTAACCTATCGCTTACTGTCCATACATACATATATATATATTTATCCTTCTTACAGTCTGTTGCACCACAATATCGCGCACTACTCGTCGAGGCCAGCAGCTGCCTCGATATCAGCTCCAAGACCAAATGTAGGTTAAGGAGGAATATAGTTTGTGGTGGAGTCCCCCGTCACCACACCATCTTGAACTCACGAACATACATACTCCTCACCTCAGTCCTGTGAGAGGCATTAATACATACGGATTCCGAGCCCATATCCGAAATAGTCTCAGCATCGATTGTGATACAATTCCGTTACTCTGTATATGAATTCTGAGTTCTCGTATTGACAGAAGATTATGATACACCATTTCTCGTATAACTCCTGAATACATAATCAACGCTTCTTTGTAGGCAACTCGGGGAAGATGATATATATATATATATATCCTTTGAAATAGCATGTTTATTTTTGTGGAGAAGTATTCAACTCGCTCGCCTTCTTAAAAAGGATCTTAAATGCCACACAGATGTAAAGGTAACGCAACCAAAAGCCATTTATGATAACGTTATCGAAGCAATATATTCGGTAGTGTGTATGCCTCTAAGGCAAAATAAATTTCAAAGCAATAACGTGATGAAGTATTAAAAGAAAAAAAAAAGACATTACTGCATTATCACCGAGTGAAGCAACGGTAGAACGAACGTTTAAAAACAGAGACTGGAAAAAAAAGGAAATCGAGTTTGAAACAAGAGCTCTTTGAAGAGAAGCAAGAGGTCTTTCTTGGGTCTTATGACATGTGGGAGGGTGGTGGTGGTGGTGTGTGTGTGTGTGTGTGTGTGTGTCGCGAGGGGGAGGTCATGGTCACCCTCGTCTCAGGGTCACAGTGACATCACGGGGGTCGCCAGAGGTCAGCCGGGGGTGTGAAATGACCTGTGCCAGGCTAATTGGATGCCTTGGTGGTGGTGGTGGTGCTGGTGGCTCGAGTGCGGAATGGAGTAACAGATTAGGAAGGGAGAGAGAGAGAGAGAGAGAGAGAGAGAGAGAGAGAGAGACAGAGACAGAGACAGACAGACAGACAGACAGACAGAGAATGCTGTAGGTAGAGACAGAAGTGGAGAGAGGAATACAGAAACGGACACATACATTAAGACAGAATCACAGACAGATTCATATATACATAAACTGATAAATAGATAGATAGAGAGATAGACAGACAGATAGACAGATAGACAGACAGTCAAAGAAAGGCAAAAAAGTACGCTTCAGGGACACATATAATAAACAACCACTTGTAAGAGGAGAACCCCATTCCAGTCCAGATGTAATCTTCGCGAGGAACGCCAATTCAGAATAAAAAAACAATACGGAAGATAATCATACCAAACCCAGTTTTTGAAAAATAAAGGAATACTTAACATGTGCTAAACCAATTTCCATATTTCCCACAATTTCAAATGGTGAGAGCCGGCACTAAACAGCAAAATGCGTTATCTTAAACCTCAGTAATATTGACAAAACCGTAATGTCATCATATCAGTGTATTACAAGAACACTTTAGGGCTAACCCATACAAATGCGTATATTCAGCGTATTGATAATGATGACGTCAATACAGAATAATGCATAGGCAGAGAGAGAGAGAGAGAGAGAGAGAGAGAGAGATGCATGTAAATAGATAAAACACAAAATAACAGTAATCCAACTTGGTTTCAGTAATGACAGTAATCCAACACGGCCATGGGGTAGAACGACTGTAATCATAAACTGCAACACTGTACTAGCTTCATCAATAAAAACAAACAAACCTCTTTCTATTCTTTCCTTCGTCTGTAGACATACGGCTGTGTTCTGGTCTGGCTCACAGCAGCGGCAGTGGTGGTGGCGATGGTGTGTTACAAACGAACGGCATTACCCCGTCATAAAGTCTCCATCCTCCTTCGCTTCTCCAAACAACGGCGACCTATAAACTATGCATCACACCGCAGGATTGTTGAGGCGCTCCTGGTTGTTCCAACAATATGTCCTCCACACCCACCCCATCCCCACCCCCACCCTCCACCCTCTCTATAGTTCCTATGTAAGTCAATCGCATTAACACAAAGACCACCTCCAGTTTAATTAGTGGTTCCTACTGAAGGGGTAAACAGAGCCTGCCGAAAATGTCTCATTCCCCAGCGACAACAAAAGTCCTGAAAAGAGTCTTTCTCTCTCTCTTTCTCTCCTCCGAAGGGATAAAGAAATGTCTCGGGAGAGAGAGAGAGAGAGAGAGAGAGAGAGAGAACACGGATAGCTGGGGAAGCAATGAATTGGAACAAGTGTGGCTATTGTGCACCGGGCTGGGATGTTTGTCCTTGTGACATACTCAAATTTGGCCAGAGAAGGCAAACTCCGCCGGAGCATTTTTTTTCCCTCCCCCCCGTCTTTTTCCCCCCCACACACTCTTTTATTTCGCCGTAGGGAGGTGAGGGGTAACCTCCTCTCCCCCCCCCCCCTTTTTTTCCCCCCTCTAGCACGGGTTGATGTAATTTAGAACATATCAAGGAGAATAAATACATATAGTGAGGTAGGGGGTGTGGGGTGGGTGAGAGGCCCGTCTTATTTGCAATGTCGTATTTAAACACACAGTTAAGCTATATTTGCTTACCGAGGACCGCGCTAAAAATTCACTTAATGGTAACTATCCCCCGGGGCAGTGACGACGGAAGTTCCACAATCTTTCTACCCCAGACACATGATGTTTAGAGCCCCTTCCCTCTGTGTGTGTGTGTGTGTCTCTCTCTCTCGGGTGGCGCGCGGCTGGAGCCTTTGAACGATACGCAGAGAAACCACCAGGGGGTCTCTGGTAAGAAAAAAAGAAAAAAAAAAGAAGCAGGATGGAAAGACGAATGACAACGGGCCAGAATTAAAATCAAGGGTAAAATGGTTACGTATATTTTAGACCCGAGTCGTTTATATTACCGTCCTCTCTGTGGTGGGGGGGAGGGGAGGGGAGGGGAGAGGGAGGGGGAGGGAGGGGGAGGGGTGTTGTCGGTGGTGGTGGTGGTGGTGGATCTCCGGGACTTCGTTACGTCGAACTCCGTATTTCGAATAGAGTCTCGTTGCCTCTTCGTCCAAGCTGTTACGAAGGATTAGTGGCGAAGATTGCGGCATCAGATGCTGATATATGGGGCTCTAGTAGTGTATGTGCGAAGGAGCGTTTAGGACTTGAGGGACTGGGGAATGGAATCGAGACCACCCCCCCCCCCCCCTCCTCCTCCTCCTCCTCCTCCTCCCCCCTCTTTGTGGTGTTAAAGCAATATTTTAACCGGTTGACAAGAGGCAGATTGCACTTGGATTAACAAATCAGGCAGAGGGAGAAAATGGGACGCTGTCATTCTTTTTCTCCTTTTCTTCTTCTTCCTCTTCCACTCCACCGTGTCAAAGTTTACGTTACGTCCGGGGCCGAGGTGTATCAGTTTGTGGTTGAGACTCGAGTGTTTATAGCAAGACGAGAGGATGCAGTCTGCCATCTGGAGGAGGAGAGATATTCGTCAAAAAATCTGAAGGGCGTCAGGTGCATTTTACGTACTCATTGGCAGATCAACAAGCCTTGATGGCCCTGTATATAACTCACACGAGTATGACTAGGATCATATGGCTACGTCGAACATACATTTGACAGTTCTAATATGTTTTGCATCCGTCATGAAGGGGTTCAGGCGTGGGGCCAAAACGTGGGCCGTTGGTACACATCGTGCCTGCCTTAATAATTTCATTCGGCCCACAAGTGATTATTGGCATTATCATTAAACAAGTGTGTGGACTTGAGTAAATATATATAATCTAAAATGATGTGTATTCTATTTTTGCCTCAATTCTAAAAACAATACACACACACACACACACACACACACTATGGTCCGCTATGGAGTCAAAATATTTCAAAAATGGCTCAATTGCTTACACGTTTGGACATCCCTTGAACTAGATGGTCGAATCCTACAAATTTAGGGAGACAGTGATGTACGTCTTGTTCATTCAGTATTACCTGGTTGGTTCTGAACCCTCTAAACACGACGGGACAACCCTCGACCTTAGAAAGATCTGGTCAAAGGTCATCATCATCATACAGTCGAGCTTGGGAAGCTAACATGTATTCTTATGCAGGATGCTGAATCTTTTTCCATTACACTTTCTTGTATGCACATATCAGCTGATGACCTCCCACTATGAACAACTAGACCAGTGGTTCCCAGCAGGTGTTCTGTGAACCACTAAAGGCACACGAGAACGATCCGGAAGAAATATGGTGTTAGAAATTTCTGTTGTAGAATTTAATAAATAAATAAGTAAATAAATAGATAAATATATGAAAATAAAAGTACATTTTCATGTTAAGGAATACTGGATGATATATTCTACTTATATACTTCTCTACGTTGAGTAGAGCCATAAACTTAAGATTTAGACAAGGTAGTTGTACGCAACTCACAAGGATTCAGAAACACTGGTCACCGTCACCTGTTTCTAAGTAATATCTAATGAAACAAGTTTTTTCCCAACTGACGTTTAAAGGACTGAATACTTTCTATAGATGTACAAGAGCTGTGAAACCTATTCTCTATACAATGCCACGGGAATAAAATTCCTTTCTATGTTTTACCGAGACCTCCCTCACCGATCTATTATTCTTGAAGGATCAGACTCGTTTCTATGTATTTCTCCAAAGACGTTTATCCCTTTGCAACACACGGGTGGACCTGTCTGTCTGTATCTATCTCGGCAGAAGATGAGACCTCAATGAAACCGCTTCGGTAAATACGTTCGAATCAAAAGAAGAAGCGTTCCATCCGATTCGCTCGGAGGTTCGAAATCAGATAAATGATATTTTCGATGCTCATGCCCCAACAAGTACCAACCACTTGCAGAGGAAGGGGTTGGGGGCACTGGGGGGATCTCTCTCTCGTGTGCACACAGCTGATTACTACCATTCTGTCTCATAGATTCACTAACGAGTTCCGCCATAATTGAACAACCAATGGTGATAATTCAGCTCCATCATTGTCATTATCATCATTTTATTGACACGATCGCCTCGATGACCGATAATTGCGGGGCAAATGGTGATAATTCAGCATTGTTATTATCATAATCATAATTCTATTGACACGAATTGCCCAAGGTGACGACAAATATTTAAAGCAATAATTTAATGACATTTCCAGGGTAGAAAAAAGAAAAAGTAGTGTTCTTTATATATTTCTTCCTGATAATTGCAACATCGTGTAAAGTTGTACTGGCAGACGCTATCATCTTCCACATGCCTCAGACTTAGGCAAATATGGTTCTCGTGAGAGGAAATACCACATCATTGTTTAAGAATTACATTTAAAGTTTAATGAATGAGACCAGAGCCATGTACGAAGCCGGAAACACCACGGAATTTCGAGGAGAAACTGCGAATGTTTTTGCCTCGAAATGACAGTGTTTACTTTGTATATAGCTCTGAATACGGGTGTTTGTTTGAGTGTGTGTGTGTGTGTAATTGCCTATTTGTATTGTACGGGAGGGGAGTTCCTACACTCGTGCTCGCGCGCTTGGAGATAAATATCAAATCAATAAAGAAGGTTTATTGAATTTAGGTAGCCATTCGGATGAAAAATATACAGTCAAGATATTACAGAACTGGGAGTTAGGCACATCTACATAGTAGAGAATGTTTTACAGAGAAAATTCTCTGGTTTATACATTATGCATTGAGTGGTGATCAGCTGCATATTGAGTGATGAAAAGCTATACATTGGTTGAATTGCGGTAATACTGTGGTCGACATTATGTAATGAATGGTGAACAACATTAAGTGATGAATAGTTTGACGTTGGTTAAGTTACAGTTGTATGGTAGTTAACATACACAATACTAAGAGAAAACTAAGCTTATCTGCGTATTAGCTCATGGATTGTTTACAACATTCACAACAGAAAGTATGGGATTATTCTTGCGTCTGTCTGTATGAGCAATGGATGGAACCAGGCGATTGTGGTGACGGACGTCGGTCGGCGGAGGCGGGAGGAGGTCTCGGTGACGGGAGTGACGTGCCAGAACGCGATTTTTTTTAGATGCAAGGCGGTACGCAAAGTGTAGGAAAGACAAGGCAGTGGGACGCCACTCAAAAAGATTCAGAACCAGTGGTCCCCGTCACCTGTTCCTAAGTAGCATTTAATGAAAAGAGTCGTTTCCAACTGGTGTTTAAAGGCAGTGCATACTTTACAAAGATATTAGAGCTGTAAAAACCATTTTCTGATATCTGCCAGTGTCATGGTGTTTATTCTAGGCGACTGCATCTCTAAAACGGAGTCGCTGGTTCACTGGTTCAGTGGTCAGAGAGTCGGAGCATTTGTCAGTGTCATGTTGTTTACATGGCGTGTGTGTGTGTGTGTGTGGTGGTTTCCCATTTTCCTTACCCTTGATTACCTTCACTGAATTACCTTATCGTTGATATTATATATTAAGGAATTACCATGGCCCTGCGCCATCTGGGACCCAAGTCACTCCCGAATTTTGAATTCTTTTTCGAGAACCATGAGACAGAAGACACACATTCAATAAATAGATACTTCATATCTCTCTTATTTCATTTTCTATTTAACGTTTAAATGACAAACTTCGCTCTGACAGCAACATAGAATTGCTCCTTCAAGTTGGCGTGTCAGCAAGTCTGTTAGACAATCATGAAATAAGCCATAAAACATCTTCCTCAACCACTCCATCACTTCCCCCTGTGCATTTCATGATCCCCTCCCACTGTATCGCGTTCGTCCACTCCACAACAATGCCCCACCCATCTCCCTCCCACTCACCTTCACGCCCACTACGTTGCCTCGCCCACCCATTCCATCACGAGGCCTCGCTTACACCCAAATGACCACTTCCCCCACAACTCACAAACCCCTATGTCCCTCAACAAGACCTCCCCCACACCCAACCCCACACGCTACGCCCACAATCAAGGCCGCCACCATGGGCGGGCGGGCAGGCGAGGCGAGAGAGTGCCAGGAGGCCAGGAACTCCTGTAGCTGGTCCTTTTAGGAAGACCTGAGGCGAGCATTAAGATAAGAGGACTCGTCCCCAGGCGAGAGGTGAGGGAAGAGGGAGAGGGAGGGAGAGGGGAAAGCGAGATGCGCCAACAGCGTCTTCCCTTCACACACCAGCAACACAATAATCACTCTGATGCCCTCGTCTCACCTATGACTCTTGCGTCATACACTGCTCTACTGTCCATATATATCACACACACACACACACACACACATACATATGTATGGGACAGCCTCACAGTTAATGTATGGAATATGTAATGATGCTGACCAACCAACCCCGCACAACATTTACTCATACACAGTACCAAAAAATATCATAAGACACCTTTCCTCACACATCAGCCACTACATACACCCTTCTCCTCACGCAACCCTCACACTAACACAGTCCTCACCTCACAAATTATTACCTCATACCACGACCAACAGGAGACTCTCATAAACGCCTCTCGAAACACACAAACATCAGCGTTATTCTCGCCACAATGAGGACATTGCCACACAGACTGACAAGATTACCCTTTGTCAGAAATCAGGATTTACTCACAAACATACAGAATACGTGCTTTGTCTACGTATAAATCAATGAATAAAGATTTCAAAACTAAAAACATAAACAGAAACATTCCCGAAACCCAAGGACAAGAACATCATCCCTACAGGTACTCTCATAAACACTCCCCAACACCTTAGAATAAGAGCATCATACCTACGTACGCTCTCTCCTCCTTTACACACGCACTATGAAGGGAATATACCTCTCTACCTGACCCAAAATAATGTATCTGCCAACCACCACGCCTCCACACACACACACACACGAACGTAGTACACGACCCTCGTCATCAAGCCAAATAGAGAGGGTGGCGTAAGGCGAGCAGTGGGCAGTGAGCAGCGAGTGAGTGAGTGTGAGGTAGGAGTAGGAGTAGGAGGAGGAGTAGGAGGAAGGAGGAGGGAGGATCAGGAGGGAGGGAGAGGACCCGTGATAATGGTGATGGCGGCAGCATTCCAACAACGTCGTGGTATGACGAGACGCAGACCATCTGCCCAACACCACCAGAGGGGAGGGGGAAAAAAAAAGAAGGAAGGGAGAGAGTCCCCCCTCCCCTTCCCACCCCTCCCCACCCCACACACACCTCGGAGACACTGGGCGCCTTCTGCCACACCTCCGGGAGGCTGACACCCACCTACCCCCCCAACCGGTCGCGAGGGGTCAGAGAGAGGCAGGCAGGCAACATTCTCCCTCCCTCAACGCACTTCGACAACAGGGCACTTCGACATGTCCCCTTTCCCTTCCTCCTCCTCCTTCTCCTCCTCCTCCTCCTTCCGTGTCCCTGCCCCCTTGCGCTCTAGTCCAACACCATCATCACCACCACCACAACCACCACTATCACCAACATCATCACCACCACCACCACTACTACTACTACCACCACTACCACTATCAACACCACCAACGCCCCCTCCAAACAACACGTCTACCACTGAGCTATCATGAGCGCCCCTCTTTTTGTTCACCCAAGTCCGTCTCTAAACAGGATATCTTAACAACGTTGGACAGAGAAGGCGTTATCATGCTGGTTTATGAACAACACGAAACAAACACAAACCTATACATATAAACCTATAGAGAAAATTGGATGGAAAAAAAAGAAACATTAAGGTTTTATGAAAGATAAAAAAAAAGGCCAAGATTATTTTCCTGACAGTGATTTAACTTCAGATATAAAAGTAATGATTCCGGAATCACTTGCTAACGTGTACTACTGATACCAATAGGGAAAAAACACCTATTCCTTACTTAAAAGAACTTGGTTATTTACTTAGGTACAGAGCGCCACAGAAACACAAATGAATTGATTACTTACGGGCGGAATTCATCTACAAAAAAAAAAAAAAAGAAAATCAGCTGCTGTAAACGAACTCTGGAATATTAGAGTAGAAAAAGAAATCCACGAATCAGTTGACTCGTTTCATCTTTCACATGGTCGGTTCTGTTAAGGACTGCATGACGCATTTTGCTGCAGATGTGTCACATGCGAGGCGAACCGGGCGCATGACGGCACACCAGCAGCAACTCCAACTCCGAATCTAAATGATTAACATTGAACAACAAGCCATTGGCTCCTCTCGAGGCTGTCTGTGATAGCAGATGAGATCAGAAAGAGTGTGTAAACAATTTTTTCTTTTGGTCTCGGTCATTCGTTGCAATAGAGGCGTCCACAGTATGCAACTTATCCCGCAGGCATTGAAGGCCCCCCCAAAATAAACACCCCACCAGTCTGTTTCAAGGTCTTCGATAGCAAATTTGTTTAGACGTGCATACAGGCGTAAATGTACACAGTGACGCATTCAGAGACGTTGTTGATAAGGACAAAGGAAAAGAAGATGGTGATGTCGGTGCCGGTGTGGGGGCAGTGGAGGGAAAGGGGTGGCCTCCTGAGGCGGACTGGGGTGGTGGCTCGGCAGTTCCCTGGGGAGGTGTCACCTCTTGTGTTACTGTAATGCCAGCTCCCCTCTCGCACGACTCTCCCACACTCCCTCCAAGCCGCCCCCCCCCCTCCTCCTCCTCGTCCCCACGCCCCCGCCCCCTCCCCCTTTTTACTGAACCCTCTCTCCTTCTCCTTCTCTTCTCCCTCCCTCTGGCTTCATTACCCTCATTACCTCCCTCCTCCTGTCTCCCTCACCTAACCACCTCCATCTATCTATCTATCTATCCCCACCACCGCTCCTCCTACTGTCTTATGTCACCCTCTTCAGAATCAATTCGACATTGCCTGTCAGTCAACCTCCATCATTGTCTTCAACCCATGAAATTCTACTCTTCTCATTTACACCCAAAGCAAAAAAAAAAAAGAAACCCTTCTACCCTTGTTCTATATTCGCTAGGGCCAAGACCCATCACTCATCGGTGATTAACACCCCATCACTAACAACAACTGCGAAAGAAAAAAAAAAAAAAAAAAGGGGGGCATTTCAGTACTCTCTAATCCTTCCAATTACCTTAGTTCACGATGCTTAGCCAGTCTGTTATGTCTACGGGGTTTATCGATCTTCCGATCTGTCGTGATGGTCTGGGGAGGGGGGGAGGGGGTGGGGGGGGATACGCTCTGTGTTCATCAGCTGGGGCGTGTGTTTTGGCGATCAGCTGATACGTGTTGTGGTCAGCTGGTACAGAGACAGAGAGAGAGTGAGTGCGAGAGGCGGCGGCCCAGCTGGTGTTGATGTTTGCGGTATCATAAAGCAACCAAAATATATCAATCACGCATCATCAGCGCATCCGGGAAGTACGAAGGATTGGGTTTCCGTGGCTTATATGTGCTGGCGCGTATACGCGGTACGCATCTCGTCGTCTGTGGGCTTAAATGCGTATTCTTTCACCCTCTCGAGGAACGCACGTAGCTCTTTTCTTTTCAGGTAGTTAAAGTATGATTATGTAACATGATACACGATTCCGTGGCGCCATCCCATCCCACAATACCACACCATTCCACAGTACCACACCGTGGCACAGTAGCAGCCCCATTTGTTATCACCCAGTTTGGCCAGACGGAAAAATGATTGGTACAAAGAGGCAACAACGGGAGAGCACGTCGCCTCAAATGATGCACGTAAAGGGTCACATTAACCACAAATAAATGTCAATTTTCGTGCTAATCAAGGTCTGTGGTCGGACAAATGCCATTAGCCCAGCCATCTATCAATAATTACCTGCTGGACTCCCCAGGATGGCCTTTATTGCTGGTGATGGAGGGGGAAGGAAGTGTGGTGGAGATGGTAGTGGTGGGGATGGAGCGGGGGGGGGGGAGGAGGGGGGTGGTGGTAGTGGTGGCGAAAGGCGGAGGCGAAAGGAGCGAGGGGGGGAAGACAGGAGGTGCTGTGGTTGTGATAGCGATGATGAAGGAGTTAATTAAGGTGATAAAGATGGTGAGAGAAAGTGGTGATGATGATGATGGTGAAGTGATGGAGAAGGGACAGAGGGTGGGGGGGGAGATGGAAGTGACGTAACGAGAGAGAGAGAAAGAGAGAAAGAGAGAATGTGTGTGTGTGTGTGTGTGTGTGTGTGTGTGTGTGTGTGTTAACAAAGCAATAGAGAGAGAGAGAGAAACAAAAAAAAGGTGAGGGTACCACATTACAGAGCGCAGAGGAAATTACCGAAGTTCGGCTAATTAAAAAACCAGACAATAAAGAGCTTGGTAATTACTGATACATATCTAAATGACAGATAATTGGCCAACTTCCGCGCACTTTGTCTGTTAGCCGAAAAATTCGAAGTGAAACTGATGATCTCACGTGTCTTGGTGCAATCAGTATTGCCCTAGTGTAGCCGGGACGATCCTCCATCCGTTCCGGAAGAAGAATGTTGATTAGAATGACTCCTGCAATTAATTAAGACCTTCCTTCCCCCCCCCCCCCGGGGTGATGTATAGATCACGTCTGCAACTTTCCGAGGAATTCCTGATCATATGTACCGCCTGTAGTTCCTCGCCATTTTGCTGTCACCTCCGAAATCGAGTCATTTCCACACGTTCTCCGAAAAAAAAAAAGTTTCATATTCCATCTCGTGGTTAGTGTGAAGCTTCGTTTGTCACCTGTTTCGACCTACCCCCTCCGCCCGAACCCTACCACGAGGGATAGCCGACTGAACCACTTGCTTGGTTTCGGGACTCGGACTGCTTCGAAACGTTTCTACACCAAGAGGTCGATACACCAAAGAAGCGTCGGATACAATACCCTATATAGGGGTGTTGGGGCGTTTACCACAACGTATTCTGATAAGCTTCGGATGTATAATTTGTTTATATAAACGATAATGAGAAGAAAGACTTCCAGACTATTTCTTAGGTTAATGAGATAAGCTTTGGGCTTATGTATCAGAGCGTAGCCACCTTCGGGTGGGGTCCAGCTTATCGTCAGTCCATTGCTTGAGTGATTCATTATTTTGTTTTACGTTTCCCAGTGGGGCAATGAACACTCTACGCCTTGGGAACTGACTTAGGAGCCTGGCTCTCAATGTGGGTCAGTATTCAGGTGTGATTAGACTGGCTTTTGATCCGAATCGTAATGAGTTAGGCTGAGAGATAAGGGCTATCATATCCAGCGTTCGCAGTGTCGGGCTTAAAAGGAATTCCCATCGAGTCGAGTGGCGTTACAACCCGGAATTATATATAAGACACCCACTGTGAGTAGAAGACTTTGTCCATGTGATGCTTCCAGCGCCATACCGAACCAGTGGCGGTTTCTGGAGTCGTTAGACCTTTTCCTCGCTGGAGGGAGGCTAGAATATTACCCTCAGGTGCAGGTGTCATTCATCGACCAGAAGGTAAATGTCGAGTTATTAGTGATATTTCCAGGTTAGGTCCTGGATATCGAACACGTTACACAAAAAGACATTTGGGGGGGGGGTCATTGCTGGATTATGGTTACGTGTGCAGGTGTGCAATTAACAACAAGAATGTATATGAATTCATATATATATATATATATATATATAAATTGAAAGTATTCAGCACTAGGCACACGGGATTCGAACCCATGCCCTCTGAATGATAGCTCAGTGTGCTATCCACTCTGCTACGTACGGAACAAACGCTTTCCATAGTCTGCTCTGAGATGCATAGCTCCAATCTGTCTGTGTGTCTGTCTGTCTGTCTGTCTCTCTCTCTCTCTCTCTCTCTCTCTCTCTATGCCCATCACCATCACCCACCACCAACCCCCCAAAAAAAAAGAAAAATCAAATTACTTATCCCCGTTTACAAAAAAAAGAAATAAAAAAAAAACAGCTCGATCCTTGTATCACTTGATCTCAGCGTCATTAATTATAGAGTGCATTCCAAGGTTCTCCTTATCATGTTATGACTACCAAATAGGGAGCAGGGGGGGGGGATAGATAGATAGATCTGGGTAATATTTATAAATTCCTTCGCCAAAGGAAAATAGGTTTTTCGGTACAGACCACCTTCATTAAACTGGACACGAAACAATTCTCTTTGTCTGACTGGTTTGAAGCTCATGGGAAAACGGAATGATAAGTAGTCGTCTGAAAGCTTCAGCTTAACACCCCCCCCCCCACCCTCTACCTACTCACAACTTCAACTAGTCTCTCAGCAGCGTTATTGTGAGAGCTTTGAGAAGTCATGATGCCAAGACGGTTCTGAACCGATTCTCAGGGAGATAATTCTCTATTCTGACGCAGTTTGATTTCTTACAGGTCTAGCGGTACTCTCTCTCTCTCTCTCCACCCAGGTGGAGAGAGAGAGAGAGAGAGAGAGAGAGAGAGAAAGAGAAGAACAGATAAAGATAGATTGATCGATTCATAAACGGATAGATCGATCGGTAGATAGATAGAAAGATAGATAGACAGATAGATGGATAGATGGACAGATAGACAGATAGATGGATAGATAGATAGATAGATAGACAGATAGACATATCTAAATATACA
>JAYMFT010096202.1:0-13891 GCA_038088735.1 Panulirus argus | reverse complement strand
ATATATATATATATATATATATATATATATATATATATATATATATATATATATATATAAACACTTTCCCATATTTCAGTCAATATTCTTAAAATATGACACAATGTTGTCTTTGCACAAACTGCCGTCTTTTAACGTTCTTAAGAAATCAAAGGTTTCCAAACATTACAATTCCTTCCAACAATTCTATTTAGCTGATGAAACTCGTCACAACAATCCTCATAAGTTCTTCAGAATAGGGCGAAGGGCAAAGTGGATTCGCCCGTGAATGCTGTCTCTTTTTTAAATCTCTGTCTCGCCCATCTTTTCGTGCTTCAAACTCCAGGTCTGGCCTTAAGGAGGACTTCCGTCCATGACACTGGAGCTTTAAGAAAAAAATAAAAGTTTCCTGATAACATAAATCTCAATTTTTCCCCCTCACTGTTCAGTTCGGGTCATTTTGCCATTATCTGAACCAAGCATCAACCGGTTTGACGACCCCCATAAGATCTCGCTGCAGCATCCAAAGGTCTATTCCCCAGGACTGACTAGTGGAGACTAATCGACTCTGTCTAACAACTCTAATTACTACCTGACGACGCAAATGAGAGGTTTCTACGCCGGGTCTCCTCTTCCTTCGGCAATTAAGCAATCCCCTTAACACCAGAACTTCCTTCGTGAAGACCTGCCAGATAGTGATACCCCTAGCTACTCATTCCTTCTATCATGGATTTATTCATTGTTAATCCCAGAAGAATCTCTACGAA
This sequence comes from Panulirus argus, assembly GCA_038088735.1. Classification (NCBI taxonomy): domain Eukaryota; kingdom Metazoa; phylum Arthropoda; class Malacostraca; order Decapoda; family Palinuridae; genus Panulirus; species Panulirus argus. Next base: position 13,145 of record JAYMFT010096202.1, on the reverse strand, counting down.
AAGTAGGTGAATGACACCCAACCAAAATTACTCATTACTCACAAAGGATCTGTACACGGTGGGTCAGGACGGCTATCTCTCTGTGTTTTACTCACCGTCGTTCGCTCTTCTCTGGAAAACAAAGAGATAAAGTCATAAGTTCCACGTCAAGCCAAACCCCTAGAAGACAATCTTCGTCAAAATGCTGTCTGGAAGAAAGACTGGAATCTCAGTCCCTTCCAGACAACTTTATCTCCCATCATAAGCGGCAGGTGACGAAGATTTCTATATAGAAACCATCTATTCCCCATTAACCTTGAAAGATACATATACACGGAGTAAATGTTCGATTCTACATACACACACTTTCCTGCCTCACACACACACACACAAATACACGCGTGTGAAACTCTCCCGACACTATACAAATACGTAATCACAAATAAGTATTTATACAAGCACTTAATCCCATTAACAGACACTGTACTCATCCCATTCATCTGCATTCATTTCCTAAAAGGAGACCAGAAGTTACTTTATAAAAGTATCCTTTTAAGTATAGAATTATCCTTGTCTTTACTTATCCAGTGTTGACAAGCGAGTTACGCAGTACAGGGATTTGGAAGTGAAAAATGAAAAATCACTTTTTTGCTGTTGTTCTTTCTTCTTCACCATTCACTGTTCTCAGTTCCTGGTACAGTTATACCGCTATCTTAATTGTTTCTCGTTCAACCAATTCGCATCATGAGTACACCAACTTCACGACCATTATTTCCCAGAGTCAGCCTCATTAAAATGCCTCATGGCAGAACCCACACCGATTGTTATGAGACGGTACGGCGAACCGGGGCAACATCTCGCATCTGGTCCACGGGTGAACCAGTGGACCAGCTTAACATCCCGCGTCTGGTCCAGCGGTCCAACACTGTCTCGCAGCTGGTACAACGGCTGATTCGACAGCCCAACTTAACTTTACCCTGCATTTGTTCCACTGTCAAACCAATGGTCCACATTACTGTCCCGTAATGGGTCCGCTGTCGAGCCACTGGTCCGGTATAATGTCACCACATCTGGTCCAGTCTCAAGGAAAGGGCATCATCATGCAAAAGGTTTTCCCAAGAAACTTCAGTTTTCTGTTTGCGAAAAGACCGAGATCGTAAATGACAAACGTTCCGGTATAAAATTTACATTGTGTCTTGTTAATGTCAGCTTTTTTTTCTCTCTCTCTCTCTATCCCCGCAGCTATAGCTATATCAAGGGCGGTCTTAATATGTAAAGCTATATCTATATCCACGCCGGTCTTGTTTAGCTGATATATCACTGCCGGCCTTTCTTTTTTTCTATATAGCTATATCTAAATAAATGTTGGCTATTTTTTCTTTTTTGGGGGGAGGGGGAGCTCTGTCTATATTAATGTATGCCATTTTGTTTTTCTTTTTTTTTGGTTATATTGGTACACAGATGCTTCGAGCTGGTACTGAGATGCTTCGAACTCGTATTTAAGATGCTTCGAACTCGTATCTAATATGCTTCCAAACGGTACATAAATGCTTCGAAATGATGCAGAAACGCTTCGTACTGGTATCGAGATGCTTCGAACTGATACTGATATGCTTCAAACTGGCATCAAGATGTTTAAAAAAAAACTGGTGATAAACTGCTTTGAACTAGTACCGAGACGCTTCGTATACTGAAACGATACAGGAATTCCGAGATGTGGTCAAGGTATCTACCACAAAGCAAAAAAAAAAAGGACCATAATCAACACTGAAGCTCCGGAACAATGGGTCAGATATGTAATACACACATTCACCGACAACAAAGACAAGACAAAAACATTACCAGGTCACTCATTACCTCTTTGTTTAGTTGCCAGTGACTGTTTTAATGAGTATTTTTGTTCTGTTTTTAGATCATTGTTATATTCTTTTGTCCTGTCTTTATTTTAGGCTCTAATTATCGATGCCGATGTTCCGAAGAGGTGGAAAAAGGTGTGTGTGTGTGTGAACGTATGACTACTATTTATGTTTTGTATTTTGTATCCTCTTGGCGGCCCACCTCTTAACCTTTGTGCATATATCATGTCTTAACCTTACGTATATATATATATATATATATATATATATATACAGACATACGTACACACACACCTCCAGCTTACGGCAGGTAGCCATTCATCGACTGGCCGGCCCCCCCAGCTAATGGGCAGGATGAACAGTTGGGTTGGCTTTGAGCCTTTTGTCCTGGTGGTCCGGGAATCGAACCCGGGGCTCGTGAGATTGATAGGTGATTACTCCACTTTGTGTAATTACCTATTTGTACCTGTACGGGGGGAGGGTGGCGTTCCACATTCGTGGCGGCTGTCTGTATCCACAGTTTCTTCTCTAGTCGGTCGATCTCACGCATCCACAATTCGTGCGGCAGATGAATTTCTTCAACATCTTTTCAAACATGTTTCTCGCCTGATTTGCTTTTCGTGGCCTGAGGAGGAATGTTCGCTCTTGACGTGTTGACTACCTTAAGGAAAGGGTTGAAGGAAAGGGTTCTCCTCACGTTACGCCATTAATCTAATTTTTGGCTGTCTATTCTCTCTTCTTTTTGGGGTTGATTTTTGCTTCGAGCGGTGAGTTTACTGCGCGCTCCTACACATCCTGTGGGCGCAGGGGCGCAAAAGAGGATACAGCGTGTGCACGGGAGGCCCCGGAGGGACTTGGGCCTCAACGACTGAAATACCAGCTGCATTGTGGAAAACGCTATCATGGAGGACAAATGGTGGTTTTAACGTCTCCCTGGCATCATCTTCGTTCTCCTCGTCGAAACCTTCCGTATCAATTCTTTACGCTTCTTCACGTGCAGATTTAGTTTATCGCCCACATTGGCTCGGGGAAGCTCCGTGGACTGAACAACCTACAGTAGGGGAGTGAGACGGCAGGAGCGGGCGGGGCGGGGCGGGACGGGTGGGTGGTGGGTGGAACACACGGTTGAAAATGAGGCTAATATGCATAATTAAGGTCTCGGTTTGGTTCATGGTGACGTTAATGGCGGGGGTTCGAGTACGGAAGACCTGAGAAGCGTGTCCTGGTGGAGGAGGAGGAGGAGGAGGAGGAGGAGGACGACGACGACGACGACGACGAAGGAGACGAAGGAGAAACAACAGCTGTCGTCAAACGCCGACACCAACAGACCGAAAGATATCCTAGAACTGGAGGAATAGTTTTTATTTCTGGGCAGCATTATTAAGGACGAAGAGGGGTACAAGGGGATCCTATGTTCCTGAACCTGCAGGACTTGCCTCACGTGAGAGGGACTGGATGCTGGAGATGACCCCCTCGAACAGGTAGAGACAGACAGACGGACTAATGACCCTCAACTGGATTAAGAAAAAGGTTCGAAAAGATATTCTGTGCAGCCTATAAGGTATGCCTGCTCCTTTGTGTCGGTGTGTGTTTGTACGTGCGTGTTGCACGCACATGTGTAGGTCTGTCAATAAGGGTGAGAATAAAATGATTATCACGTCTATATGTGTGTGTGTCTGTGTGTGTGTGTGTGTGTGTGTATAGGATGGGAAGGATGGTTCTCAGGACACAATACCAATCCTACGACAGAATGAACTAGTTAACCTGTAAACACACACACACACACACCATACCTGGCCAGACAAAACACCCGGGTAATCACCATTCAGCGTCTTTTTCCCCCTCTGCCGGTCGCCAGTAAAAACAATCAGGATTTATCAACCCATCCGGCAGACGCTGGACGGATGTCATATTTCTCCCCAATACAGGCACCCTTCTAGCCCCCTTTCCCCTTCCCTCCCCGTGCTATCCTACCACCGCGAGGCCACACCAGCCTCGTCACCCTACATCCCACCATACAGGTATGCAGGCATACTATACAGGCACAAGTGTGTCGCTAGGATAATTCTTTGGTCTGGAGGAATGGCCAAAGTAATTCTGCGGATCTACAGGAATGGCTTGGGTAATCCTGAGGTCTACAGAAAGGGTGTAATCCTGGCGTCCTAGAGCAGTGGCTGGAGTAATCCTGGGGTCTATAGGAATGGCTGAGGGGTAATCCTGGAACAGCCTGCAGGAGAGGCCGAGGTAATGCTGGGGTTTATATGAAAGCTGAGCTAAGCCTGGGGTTCACTGTCAGAGCTGGGTTGACCCTGAGGGGTTACTGGAGGGGAAAGAATGACCCTGGAGGATGTCTGGGATGGCCCTCGATAAAAGAAACCTAGACTGTTAGGTGAGGGACGATCCCTGGAATTCAGGTCACGGCTGATGTGACTCTAAGGGAAACAATGGGGGCTTGATCAACAAGCGGCTGCGACAGGTGAACCACGGGGCTGCGACAGGTGAACCACGGGGCTGCGACAGGGGAGCCAGAGGGTTGCGACAGGGGAACCAGGGGGCTGCGACAGGGGAACCAGAGGGCTGCGACAGGGGAACCACGGGGCTGCGACAGAAACCAGGAGGTCTGCAACAGGAGAACCAAGGGGCCTGCGACAGATCCTGGGGACTATACAGCACGGATATGGATACCTTGGGGGCTACGGACAAGGCAGGGCTGGGCTGGGCTGGGCAGGGCTAGGCTGGGCTGGGCAGACAGGGCCTGGGCAGGGCTGGGTAGGGCAAGGGGTTGGACCTGAAGCTGTGGTGGTTGGGTAGCAACCTAACACCAGGTATCGGGTGAAGTTCAGAGACGCCACCACCAAACCACGTCTCTCTCTCTCTCTCTCTCTCCCTTTCTCTCTCTATCTCTCTTTTCTCTCTCGGCAGCTTTGGCGTTTACAAGCAGGGTCTTTTGGAGAGGCAAGGCTGCTCAGGTCAAAAGAGAGAGAGAGAGAGAGAGAGAGAGAGAGAGAGAGAGATGGGCAGGGGTTGGCATGGGTAAAGCTGCAGGGTAAGGTAAGGTATTTACCTAAGTAAGGTTGGTGTAGGGAAGGGAGGGGCGGAAGGAGGCAGGATCAAGTCCTGCCGGACAGATAGCAGAGTTTGTAGGGAATAACCTGTCTGACGCTCTCAAAGATAATTATCATCATTATCATTGTTATTATTCGTATCATTATCATCATTATCGTTATTACTCGCACAACGTTAGAACCCCTTTCAAGGGGCTCCTGCAGCTTCCAAGGCTGCACTCCGGGCAGAAGCAGGGAAACTATGGACACCTTTGGAGCGAGAGGGTCCTGTACGAGACTGCTTCTCTCCTTCCCATGACGATGGTGCAACATTTTAAGTGTAAATGAAGTTTGTAACATGAAAATCACCAAAACCTTCGGTAAATCGTGTTAAGAAAAGAGGAATTTACGTATGTGGAGCATTTTTCTTGTAAATAATCCAGTTAATGCTGTAAACTGTAAATTGGCCTTTTCATCCAAATGCCTGCCAAATGTTAGCTATCAATGTAGACATTTGATGTTGATATTAACGACAGGATGTTGAAAAATGCCTACATCTACTTAAACTGGATCGTTTCTTAAGCTCTGACTGTATTCTTCAAGCTGGTTTCTTTGCTTTAAGCTCTGACGGCATTTTTTAAGCTGGTGTATATTTCAAACTAGTTTGTCTGCTTAAGTTCAGCCTGTATTCTTCAAGTTGGTTGGTTTGCTTAAGTTCCTCCCGTATTCTTAGAGCTGGTTTGTGTATTTTTCAAGCTTAGATTTATCTGCTCAAGCTGCCTATATTCTTCAAGCTGGTTTCTTTGCTTGCGTTCCTCCCAATCTCTTTGAACATTTGCATGAAAGAACTTTCACCCTCTCCGTCTTAAACCTCGACATTTCCTCAACAGCTGTAACAAGAAACAATCTACAAACGGGTTTTCGCGAGTTTATCCTCTCCCCCAATCACTAAACCGTTTTCTTTCAAGTTTCTGAAAGAAAAAGGCATTTCCTTGAATTTTTTCAGAAGGTTTCTTTTCGATTCCCATTTATATCCATGCCAGCCTGTTTATTACGCTGCAAAAAATCCACTGCACGAACGTTGCATAAACAGCCACGAGGGAAATCGTCTTTTAAATTATTTTTCTATTAGTTTATAAGGTACAGGGGGGAAAGAGGAGAGATCAATGAGATGTGTTGGAAGAAAAGAATATGTTGAATATTTCTCTACCAAGGTGTACTTTCAAGTCCGAATGAGGGCGCCGGTACACAAACCACTGGGTATAAATGACCTGGCCTTTGACCTGACACCATGAAGGTCAGGTCAGAGATCAGATCATCCTGCTCAAGGAGCTAATGCCAGAAATTGATAATACGATACTTACAGAGTCAAATCACCAAGTATCAATCACTAAAAAATACCAGTTCGTTGAGCCTTAGGAAATACACGCTTCCATGTTGTCAAAAAAGTAGCTTCATACACAAAAAAAAAAGAAAAAATCTGGTCTTTCACACACAGACTATAATTAAAATCGACGTTTAAAAATCTAAAAATTAAAACATTTTAAAATGTATGATCTTTCCCTTTTTTCTCGTCATTCCCCAACTTAGACGATTCAGGGAGCCAGTACCGATGCATAAACGTGGATCTAATACCGCATCGCTGACCGTCTGTTGAAGGCTGGCCAGTCCCACCGCTTTTACCAACTTTTGGAGAGAGTCTTGGACTAAACATATTTTACGCTTTCTTGAAAAAGAAACGCATAATTGTAATCCATATCTAACACCACCCGATATAAGAACGAAGAAATTCATTCTCGTCTACGACATACGTACTCGTGCGTTCCACACAAACGCACCCCAGCACCAGCTTCTCCACCACCACCACCTCCAACACGCACTTCATCTCTTCCACCGGCAACTCTCTCGTTCACACTCGATGATCGTTTCGTGACTCTGAAAATCAAATCTTGGGCGGAGATCACGAGCAACGCTGAGCCGAGACGGGCTTAAGCCAACGTGCTCTCCTTCCTTACATAATTCCTTGAGCGAGACGGTAACGATCCTTTGAGCGAGACGGTAACGATCCTTTGAACACGACGACACCACCTTTGACCACGACGGTACGACCCCTGAACACGAGTTTACGACCGCATGACAATTACGACCCTTGAGGCACGGCGTCATAGCAGCTCCCCCCCCCCCCCCCAAGGGTAGTTATCCCGTCTTGTTCATGGGGTTGATCGCTTGCTGAAACCCATTTTCTCTACGGTTTATAAACCCCGTTTTCTCTCCTTGTTACTTAACAGTTTTAGACACTGGTTCTGCTCGGGTCTAAAACATGTCCAGACCTTCAAATCTGGATTACATTACGAACGAACGCGTGTATAGGACAGAACGTCCATGAATGATTACTTTGAATAAAGTAAGGTGAACTATTCTATGCAGTGGGTACTGAACTCTCTGCAAACTTCAACACCACCACTCCATCACCACTGTCGTGCCACTTACAAACATACGCTTACAAAACACACACACACACACACACTACCACCACTGTTTCGGCTGCAACCAACCACCACTCCGATCACCGCCCACTGTGGAGACAACTTAACCCTTCCACCCCACAACCACTTAAGCTAATGACTATTATTCACCACAATCCTACCGCAACCAATCTCCGCCTCCCTTGTAATGCCACGACTACCAGCACTATCTCCACCACCCGCAACCACCCGCCTTCAGGTTGCTACCGCCTCAACCAAACTCGAAAATCCGGACAACATTGTATCCTACGATTCAGGGCTTCCATAGCTTCGGCTCACGGACCCTGCCCCTAAATGGGGATGCTAAAAATGTATCTTTTTTTTTCTAGGACACAGAAGTTAAATTTTTGAGGGGGAGGGGGGGCGAGGGGGGAGGGGTCGTTAAAGATCGTTTACGGGGGTCTCAACGTTCATTTTAAGGGGGTCGTGATTTTTTTTTTTCTTTTTTGGGGGGCGGAGGTTCACAAAGTTTGGTATGACGGGGTCGAGCAACGTTCTCTTTGAGAGGTTACCAAATTCGTTTACGGAGGTCGCGGAATTCATTTTGGGGGGTGTCAAGTACTCGTCCTCTTCCCGAAAATTTAAGAAAAAAATCAGCCATCTTTATTTTTTTTTGGGGGGGGGGGGGGGTCATGCGTATTTAAGGATCGCGAATGAAAACTTTTATTTTTTTTTTTGGAAGGTTGTGACCAATAGACGCCCATACTTCCTAACACTGCCACTAGCAAGTGTACAGAAAAAGCCCCAACCGTAGTCTCTCTAAATGTAATGTAAACATTTTTAATCACTCGGGGCAAATTTTATTCCTCGTCAGAAACTCAAAAAGTAATATGTAAAACAGTTTTTTTTCTTCCCGAGTTTCTTTAATTGAGAGATCTTCAGTTTTACAAATTCTACTATACTATGAGCCTTAATATTACGAGAGTCCTACGGAAAGTAAAGGGAAATAAGTTAACCATTCCATTCTTAACAATTTTTGCTCTTGAAAATCACTCTCCATCACTCGCAGTCATACCGGGTCCATTCCTCTCCGCGGACCCTTCCAACAAAAGGGTGTCACTGATGCTAATCCCCGTCATAATGAGCGATTAATCATCTCATTAATAAGCCAGGAGGGGGGGGGGGGAGGGGGGAATGATTCCGGTACACCAAGAACACACTACGAGTCCCTCCTCTCCCTTAACTTGAACACCGTAGCGCAAACGTCGGCTTTCTCGGGCGCGTGGAATTCTAGGACGCGACACGGGCTCCGGATATTACGAAAGGCGAGGCTTATCGTTTGCGGAGGGGCAAGGGTTTCCCTCCCAGGCACAACGATACCCTCCTACGGAGAAGTCGCCACGGGTGGTGCAACACACACACACACTGCAATCTGCAGTGGAAGACCTTGAACCGAACAAGGACCTCAGCTGTCTGCAAAGACATTCTCTGTCCTATTTTTCAAAGTGGAAAGCACATAGAGGGCTGAATGCTTTGATTACTACTACTACTACTATTACCAATAATAACAATAATACGGATATTGGAGCTATAAAAACGGAAAAAACGGAGTTTAAAACAAGTATAGTGGAGTGCCAGTATAACAATTATTGTTGTTTATAATGGTTGGGATAGAGCTGTTTTTGTTAGAAGTCTGTGCGAGACCGGATGGGCTCGATGCGGTTGCGATACCGAGCTGCAACTCGGGGTCGAAGGATCTCTGGTGTCAGGAGGTGACGGTGGCGAAGATGGTGCAGTAGCTTCTTCTCCATCTGTTTGAAAAGATCCATATGGAATGGTTGGAGAGAGAGAGAGTGTCGGGAGGAAACTAGCGCGTTGTGCGCCTCTTTATAGATGACATAAGAGGAATAGAGGATGATCTCGCATGTTTTCTTCTGCATTTTTTCTGGTAGGGCGCAAGACCTAGCGGTAAGGCAACGATGATGAGTTTCGATGGAATGAAAATTTTGCACATATTCTAGAGTTCAGGTATCGAGAGGCCAAGTGTCTTTGTGGCATTAACGAATGCAAATACGACAGCTGGAAGATTTAATGGCACTGATATGGTCCTCCCAGCTTAAGTGTATACCAAGAACCTTTGCTGGACTCGACACCTTGGATGGGGGCTGAGGCCTAGTGAGGAGGTGGAGTAGGGAGGTGTGGAACAGGGGGTTTGGAGGCAAGGCTTTGAGGTGCACGACTACGGACGGGTCAAGCTTGGTTCGGTTGACGGTGACGTGGTTGGCCTCCGTCCAATTCTGGAGACTTGTTGATGTGCTCTGGATGGCGGCGGTGGCGGTGGTGGTGTTAAGTCGGGGACGTCCCCCAGGCTCGCATGTGGAACCCACCCGGGCGAACGGAGGGCTCATTATTCTCCACGAGGCGTGTGGACCTCTCGTCCACCTATGCATGTAGAATTCACCCGGTGGATGGAGTGTGCTTCCCGGCATGTGGAATGCACACCGTGGGTGGAGCGCTCCTCCTTACCCGACGAGTGGATGCGAATCCAGTGGGTGGAGTAGCTCATCCTCCTCCTTCGCCAGCGTATTGGAATGCAACCCCGGTGGGCGGAGGGCGGTGCACGATCCACCGGCCAAAAACAAGGAAAAGGTGTATCGTGTGCGACGGGCTAGTGTCGCAGGCCGGGGTCAAGGGACTGGGTGAGTTACGACAGATGACGCGGAGTAAGCACGTCTGCCCAGAGCGTCAGGCGTCGCTAGCGGAGGCGCCTATCGTAACGCTGTCTGACGTAGCAAACTGAGGTGCATGTTATAAATATAAGTTATAAGTGTATGTTAAACCCAAGTTATATGTAAATGAATGTTAAATGTAAGTTGTATGTGAGTGCATATTAGATATATGTTATAAAAAGTATATAAATTATGAGTATATAAGTTCATATGTTTGATAACTTATGAATTTAAGAATTATATGTTTGTTTCCTTTGAAAGACAAATTGTCCGTCCGTCGTTATGTCGTTTGTTCTGCTGTTACGAATTTCACCGCTAAAATTGTAACACAGCTTGCAGACCACGCCGCCCTTGCGATACCTTCAGGATAATGGGAAATAAAGGCGCTCACCACCCAAACATCAATACGCTAGTTTTTCCAAGTCGCATTTTTGCTCATCACGCAACCAACGCTGGTTCCCTCCGGCCGGGCAGCTTCCATCAGGAGTCGTTAGGAAGAAAAACTTTTCAATAATATTTCTCTCTCTCTCTCTCTTTCACCAGAGAATTGTGCCGTAAGAGGAAACAGAACTGTATTTCATGGTTATTTTTCTCCCCTCCTGCTAATGCCCTTAGATGCATGTAAAGTGCGCACTTATAAAAGTCACTTTCTCGAGGTGAAAGTGTAAGACGAGAACATTTCGTCACTCGCTCTGAAGGCGAGGGAGTCATTTGTTCAGAAACACTTCTCCGGGGATGGGGTTATCATGGACGAAGTACTTCTCTTTTTCCTAACAAAGCTTCCGGGGATGTCAATCGTCCAAACCATCATGCCCCCACGGCTGGGATACTTGTCAAACAAGCCCACTATCCCACAGGTGGGATCCCACCTCAGGTATTACAGTCGCTATAAAAATCATCCTTCCACATCCTGTTAGGTCTCCTCCCTTTCCCAATTGGCCACAGACAGCTACTGTGATACACGCGTCTTATAAGGAGGAATAAAGAAGAAGAAGAAAAAAAAAAGGGGTACATTCACTTCAGAATAACACATGAGGATTACTAACAAACCGCAGTAGTTGAGAGCAACACCACAGATACCTTTAAAAAAAAAAAAAAAAGATACGCCAGACAAAAATACGACAATAAATCAAAACACTGACTGGTGTTTTCGCCTCCGTAGTTACGCGAAAGATCACACAAGGCATTACTTCTTTAAGTCGTCCATAAACTTTTATACTCTTTTACTACGTTCTGTCTCTCTATCCCGTGCCAGCATTAACAGTAGGTGATCCATTTTCCTCTGTACTCTTCCCCCCCTCATCCTCTCTCCTCCCTCCTCCCTCCACTGCGTTTCTATTCTTTAATCACAAGCAGTAGATTACCCATCTTTCGTACTCTCTCTACACCAATCTCTGTATTTCTGATTTCTCTTTCTGTCAGACACAGTCTCGAACGAACCTACCTATTTTTGTCCACTATTTCCTGCACTTCGCATAAAATTCTTTATAACTTATAAATCGAGAGAGCTCAGAGAGCAATGGTAACAGAATCATCTACCATTAAACAACACTGGTGTCCAAACGTTTAACGGACATTAACGTACAATTCGATTCTCCTAAACTTCCAGCAAACTTTGGCATTCGACGCCTATAGCTGCTAACTTCCAGTTATATATGGCAACTTTGTCTTTTAAGTTGATCTAAGCTCATTTCGTTTAGCGTTGTTCAGTTCGACGTAACATTACATTTCTTACTCTGAAAGTCAAAGTTACAACGTGCAAATCCAGGAAATTCCTTAAATATTTGATGCTCCGAACGACATATTGTTACACACACAGCCATTCTCGAGGGAAAGAAAACGGAGGGTGCTCGATTGACAGACATCCTGTATTACAAGCGGAAAACATACAGTGTTGCCCCATCGATCTACATGAATAGACAGATCAGGTGTTGCCCGTCTACTTAAGTGAACAGACATATCCAGTGTTGCTTCGTCTCCCACCTTAAAAATGACAGATCCAGTTTTACCCCGTCTAAAGTAGATAGATAGAGCTAGTGTTACCCCCGTCTATCAACGTGAATAGACAGATCCAATGTTACCCAGTCTATCTGATAATGAGTGAAGCTGCTCCCACACAGCAGGCATTGGACAGAACAAACCAACCGTTGTACATTTGTGCCTCTCAGGATCTACGACTTAGCAAATATGAAAATTTTTGTCCAAGGGAAAAAAGAAAACTTTCTTATTTATGCTTCCGTCCGCTCAAAACATATCATATCTTGTTCATGGAATGTCCGGCAGGAAATGGGGAAGTTTATGCATAATTCCTTAAAAAAAAAGAAAAAGAATATCCAAATACTCTCTACACAGGAGAGCACCAAAGGTGGACGCGAACTACAGTTAGATTAATTAACCATTCGTCACTCAGAGTCATCAGTACTACAGAAAAAAATTATGGCACCTGTCGCCCGCCCGCACCTGGGACTCTTGCCACCGCCATCACTCCAACACCGATAACTACACACCCCGTTTCCTCCACCGTTATCGCCTCCAACACCACCACCATCGCTGCTGTTGCCGTCTCCAACACTATGGCCATAACCTTAATAACCTCCACCACTATCTGGAGTCCGGAGAAAGAATACTTTGAGCCAAGGACCGGACAGACCTATCGGAGGAGGAGGAGGAGGAGAGGATGTGGCACATCCTCTGGATAAAAGGAACGAAGCTTCGCCTCGTGGATGAAAAATCTGCGGCGATTCCGACCGGAGACGAGAGGTGGACAAGTCAGTGGAACGGAGGTTCTCCTTGCGTCTCCCTATACACCGTGTCTCTTGTGTGCTCGTGTATCTCTCTCTCTCTCTCTCTCTCTGTATATGGACACGATGTTCTCCCATGAAGCGATAAGTCCTTCACGAGGCCGTACTCTCGTTTCGTTGATTGTATGTGATACAGTTTCGCCTAAGGTGGCTGACTCTTCACTCCTCTTGGTGTACCCTCAAGTAGGCAGAGTCCGGTACCATATATATATATATATATATATATATATATATATATATATATATATATATATATATATATATATATATA